>JAYESA010000009.1:136134716-136327216 GCA_036927795.1 Iris macrosiphon
GCTATTTCTAGGTCATACTAGTCAAACTAGATTTATAGGTTCATAACTTGTAGGTGTTAGCTACACTAGCTAATATTACTAAGGTATCTATATATACTAACTAATAATCTAATTTGTTATATCTATTATTAGTAATGCCTTAGCTTATCAACACTCACCTATTTTCCCTTGGTATCATGAATACCTTGGGTATCTAAATGATCACATCTTATATCTAGTATCTAGGATACCTACAATATACTTTAACTAGTTTTCCTACTCTTAGCAATAACTTATCCTATCTAACACTTAATTGATATACTAAATTTTATGATACCAACCTATAATCTTAATTGCACCTTAACCTTATACACGAGTTGATGTCTCAATATACCTTAACTGATACTCTACCCATTATCTTATATCTAAAAAACCCAAACCAGTATATCACACTCACACACTAATGGATACACCCTCACTTACTCAACGTACACACATAAATACCCTAACCTTACTTCCACAATGTGTACAACTGATACAACACCAACTGTGCACCAGATCCCTTCTTACTGTGATACACATGTCATGCCCCAGTCCCAAAATACCGAGGGACTAGACATGTGGCAATGGCCAGCAGCACACACCAATGGGCAAACCCAATTTAATGGACCCATTAGGGTATACTTAAGCTGTAAAACAACAATAAAGGTCTACGATACAAGTCACAGTCTAATTCTAATTTTAATCTCATCCACAAAAGATAAACATAACTCAAATATCAACTAATCAAAGAGATATATAATTCAACAACAAGTCTCAATAAAATGTCTAGGGGAATAACCCGATAATGAGTTTAATACATTAATCCACGAGACATGAAATAGAGTATCAAGAACAGAAATGACTGAGTAATAAAATACTCAGGAGAAGTCTTCTGGCATCACCTCGTCCTCTGGTATTGGTACTGCTCCAATGTCTGCTCATGTCCCGTATACCTTGGGGTAGATCTTCTCTGTTAAACCTGGGGACATAATTCGGATCCAGGTCCTCAGGGGACATAGGAAGGTACAAGAATAACTCAAGCCAAATAAATGCAGTATATAAAAATATATCAACAAGGCAAACTAAGTAATCAACTAAGTGATATGCAAGTGAGAGCATTAATCTTACTCAGGCTGAAACTATTATATATCTCGAAGGGCTAGTTCATGTGCCAAAGCTCTGGTCAGAGTCTAAGGCACCTCCAGAAAACTATATATAATATAATCATCCTTTAATATGGTAATACTTTCCCCACCCAAAGTAATCACACGTCTCATGTCCACGAAGTCTCATGTCCTTAACACGCAAGATCATGACCACTAACTAATGCATCGAGTCATAATGATAGATATGCATATGTAAGATCTCTGTCACGAATCATGTAATCCTATACAGAATTACCATGAATAACTCTGGAAGATTCTGTCTCATGAATAGTGTCAAGTGTCCTAAGGTATGACATACTTGATAATGCAAGCACACAAATATATAGGATCGCGATATCAACTCTCTAAGTGATGTTACACGACTCCGCGTACGGCGTCGACACCCGAATCTTATTTGGACGCTAAGCAATATCACACGGTCCTAGGTTAAGTAGATACATCATAAACATAAATCAAGAATTATATAAAGCAAGTACTACAAGATTGGCATGGTACACTTGCCTGATGCTTGGATTCTATCAGTTGCTCCGGTATCCGTGGGATCTTCAAGTACTCCTCCGGTTGCTGAAATAAATATTACCATCACTCTCAGAAGATAAAAAATAGCTAGGATTGTCTACCCAAAAGTCCAATTTGGACACAGGGGCAAATTGACAGTTTTTGGTCAAAGCGAGGTCCACATGTGGCCCACTTCACACCGAAAAATGTGCCAGAGACAAAGTCCTCCAAATTAGTCAAACTTAGTGTCTACAAGTCCAGAATGATGATACGAACCCAACAGAATGTCCAAAATTAAATTTTGATAGCCGATCACATAATTGCCCGTCAAGTGGAGTTGTGGGGCCCACGATACAGGATTTCGTCAATGTTCTCATAATCGAACCAAACTTAGGTCACAGGACCAGCAAAATTCTACGAATCCGATGGCGTAAGTTTCGTTGCAAAATGACAAGCACACACGAAGTTACAACGAGTTTCAGAACAGGCCCGATATAGGACGATTTTGACGGATATGCGTTGATTCCGGTGTGCACCCACATCCAAATCAACTATCGTGAAATTTCACACGTCCGTATTGATGGTACGCACCTTTCGGGGAAATTCGCACATGTCCAAGTTGCCTCGTTTAGCGGGACGCACCTAGTTCATAAAAATTTAGGTTTTAAATAACCAAGTTTTTGGTCAACTTCACCCGCGAATAAAATATAATCTACAGCACAATAAAATTAAACTAATTACAGGGTTTGAAACTTGGTTATATTATCTAATTAACTGTTCAAGTGAATTTTAGAATTTTTAAACATGTTAGGATTTAAACGGCCGTGAACTTGTGAGTTCTGGCCAGGTTTCAAAGATCCAGAATTGGGAATATTTTCCTGTTTTTGCGTTGCAGTTTGCGATCGTCACAGGACACGCTACCCATGTCAAAGGGTACGGGGTTCAAGGGGGTAACGTAGCAAACATGTTGCAGCAGACCGTTCAAAAAAATGATACGACGGGGAGAGAGAAATACTTACCGGAACAGGGGATCGGTAATGACTAAAATTTCGTGCACGGGGCGGCACAGCACGGCGACTGCGGGGTGGCGGTGGCTGCTGGCTCCTGTTGGTCGCTGCTGGCGGCGGTAGAGGTCGTCGGAGAGGACGGGGTCACAGCGGCGTTCGTTGTAACGGAGTAGAACCGGCGGGAGTGAGGTGCAGCGGGTGCTGGTGGTGAAGTGGTGGTGGCAGCGGTGGGTTTATATAGGGGATGGCCGACAATTTTGGGAAGACAAACCGGAGGGGTCATGACGGGGAAGCGATGGGTCTCGACGGGTCACCGATCGGGGAGACGAAGGGGTAGGGGCACGGCGGTTGGTCAGCGGCGGAAAGAGGAATCGGCGGTGGTCGGAAGTCGGGGGGTTAGGTTACTGTATAGTTGGGTAATCGTGTCGGGTTCGGGTTGATGGGTCGGGTCCATATCCGACCCGTTAGGATTTCAGTTCAGTTAGGGGTTGGGTTGGTTTATTTTAGGCTCAGTTTGGTTTGGTTTGGTTCAGGATGGTTTAAACCGGTTCAGTCTGGTTTATTTTGGTTTAATTAAAAGCTATGCTTTTAGGTCTTTTAAAAAATAGTTTTTGGGTCCAATAAATTCTAGAAAAATTAGACTATGACTAATTATTTATTTTACACTCAAAAATATTATTTTCATAATGTTTTAATATTTAATTTAATTCACAAAAATAATAATTCTTTGAAGAACATTAATTTTAAAAATTATAAAAAAATCCTAAAAATCATATTTTAATTTCTGAAATATTTGGGTGTTTACAATCTACCCTCCTTAAATGAATTGCGTCCTCGCAAATAAGAAAATAAAACATAACCGGTCAGAAGAGATGACACGGTTGTAAGACATGTTTGTAGCATGACACAAGGGAATAAGAATCATGAATAAGCAGAATCGAGAGAAAGTGTGAGGATTAAGCAGAATACGTATGGAAGGAATAAAAACATTTCCCTAGGCAATGCGAGATAAGTAATTCAAGAGTAAAGAAATCTGGTTAGAGCAAGAAAAACTACAGCTTAGGAAAACTTAGGTATCAAGTACTAACAAGTTCAAAATACTAGGTTTGGGCTAGGGAATGGAATTAACAGGCACGTGCTAAAGCATCACTAGGAATAGATAGCTATGATAAAACTTAAATCTTAAGCGTATTCGCTACTCCACGAGTCTGTGCGTCCTCCATTGTCATCGCAAAAGCTTGTCCGCATCCTTGTGGTGGTGTCCTCTGTTGTTGTTGGGTCTCTTGATAAACATGTTGTTTGGCTTACATCATTGCGTAGAATATTTAGAACATTTGTTGACCATCCATAAGCTGTCTTGGTAGAAAATTAGGCATCGGTGGAGTAAACTGCGATGGTGGAATACCGTTTCTGAAATCTTGAGGTGAGCTGATCTTCTTGATTGCTTTGTTGAGTTGATTGTCCTCCACCCACTGCTGTCACTTCATCGTCGTAGGTGACTACTGCAACTTATGATATTCTTGCAGGAGTCTCATTGCTTGCTTTTGGATTCATTACTCTGCATCCAAAATAAACTATAAAAGGCGCACAGAGGAATCAAGGCAGGATGCAAGTCAAGAAATTAATTCAAATTCGATATAGAGATCAAGAACAATTCAATCAAGTGGATGAGATCCTATAACATATCATATCCTTATCGCGGGCTTGCTCGGTTCCTTAGTTAAAACCGAAACAATTTAGTCATTGACCTGCATGGGCCACCAAAAAAATTATTTCATGTTCCAATCCCAAAATACCGAGGGACTAGACACCTGGCAATGGCCAGCAACACACACCAATGGGCAAACCCAATTTAATGGACTCATAAGGGTGTACTTTAGTTGTAAAACAATAATAAAGGTCTACAATACAAGTCACAGTCTATTTCTAATTCTAATCTCATCCACAGAAGATAAAAATAACTCAAATATCAACTAATCAAAGAGATATATAATTCAATAACAAGTCTCAATAAAATGTCCCGGGGAATAACCCGATAATGAATTTAATACATTAATCCACGAGACATGAAATAGAGTATCAAGAACAGAAATAACTGAGTAATAAAATACTCATAAGAAGTCTTTTGGCATCACTCGTCCTCTGGTATTGGTACAGTTCCAATGTCTGCTCCTGTCCCGTATACCTCGGGGTAGATCTCCTCTGCTAAACCTGGGAACATAATCCGGATCCATGTCCTCAGGGGATATAACAAGATACAAGAATAACTCATGTCAAATAAATACAGTATATAAAAATGTATCAATAGGGCAAACTAAGTAATCAACTAAGTGATATGCAAGTGAGAGCATTAATCATACTCAGCCTAAAACTATTATATATCTCGAAGGGCCAGTGCATATGCCAAAGCTCTGGTCAGAGTCTAAGGCACCTCCAGAAAACTATATATAATTTAATCAGCCTTTAATATTGTAATACTCTCTCTACTCAATGTAATCACACGTCTCATGTCCACGATGTCTCATGTCCATAACACGCAAGATCATGACCTCAAACTAATGCAGCGAGTTATAATGATAGATATGCATATGTAAGATCTATGTCACGAATTATATAATCCTACACAGAATCACCATGAATAACTCAGGAAGATTATGTCTCATGAATAGTGTCAAGTGTCCTAAGGTATGACGTACTTGATAATGCAAGTACGAAAATATATATGATCGCGATATCAACTCTCTAGGTGACGTTACACGACTCCGCGTACGGCATCGACACCCAAATTTTATTTAGACGCTAAGCAACATCACATGGTCCTAGGTTAAGTAGATACATCATAAACATAAATTAAGAATTATATAAAGCAAGTACTGCAAGATTGGCAAGGTACACTTGTCTGGTGCATGGATTCCAACAGTTACTCCGGTATCCGTAGAATCTTCAAGTACTCCTCCGGTTGCTGAAATAAATATTACCATCACTCTCAGAAGATAGAAAATAGCTAGGATTGCCTACCCAAAAGTCCAATTTGGACATAGGAGCAAATTGACAATTTCTGGTCAAAGTGGGGTCCACATGTGGCCCACTTCGCACCAAAAAATGTGCCAGAGATTAATTCCTCCAAATTCATCAAACTTAGTGCCTACATGTCCAGAACGACGATACGAACCCAACGGAATGTCCAGAACTAGATTTCGATGAGCCGATCATAAAATCGTCGGTTAAGTGGAGTCGTGGGACCCACGATACAGGGTTTTGTCAACGTTCTCAGAATCGAACCAAACTTGGATCACAGGACCAGAAAAATGCTACGAATCCGATGGCATAAGTTCCATTGTGAAACGACAAGCACACACGAAGTAACAACGAGTTTTAGAACATCCCCGATAAAGGGCGATTTTGACAAATACACGTTGATTCCGGTGTGCACGCACATCCAAATCAACTTCTATGAAATCCCACACGTCCGTATTAATGGTGCGTACCTTTCGGTGAAATTTGCACACGACCAAGTCATCTTATTTAGTGAGACGCACCTAGTTCTGGAAATTTTGGGTTTTAAATAACCAAATTTTTGGTCAACTTCATCCGCGAATAAAATACAATCTACAGCACAATAAAATTAAACTAATTACAGGGTTTGAAATTTAGTTATATTATCTAATTAACAGTTCAAGTGAATTTTAGAATCATTAAACATGTTAGGATTTAAACGGCCGTAAACTTGTGAGTTTGGGCCAGGTTTCAAAGATCCAGAATTGGGAATATTTTTTGTTTTTGCGTCGCAGTTTACGATCTTCACATGACACGCTACCCCTACTAAAGGGTACGGGGTTCGAGGCGGTCATGTAGCGAACATGTTGCAGCAGACCACTCGAAAAATAATGCAACGGGGAGAGAGAAAAACTTACCAGAACAGAGGATCGATAACGACTTAAATTATGTGCACGGGGCGGCACGACGCGACGACTGCGGGGTGGCGACGGCTGCTGGCTGCTGGTGGTCATCGCTGTCGGCAGTGGAGGTCGTTGGAGAGGACGGGGTCGCAGCGGCGTTCGTCGTGGAAGAGTGGAACCGGCGGGAGTCAGGTGGAGCGGGTGTTGGTGGTGAAGTGGTGGTGGCAGCGATGGGTTTATATAGAGGATAGTGGCCGGCGGTTTGGGGAAGACGGACCGGAGGGGTCGCGGCGGGGAGGCGAGGGGTCTCGGCGGGTCACCGGTCGGGGAGACGAAGGGGTAGGGGCACGACGGTTGGTCAACAGCGGGAAGAGGAATCGGCGGTAGTCGAAAGTTGGGGGGTTAGGTTACTGTAGAGTTGGGTAATCGGGTCGGGTTCGGGTTGATGGGTCGGGTCCAGATCCGACCCGTTAGGATTTCGGTTCAGCTAGGGTTTGGGTTGGTTTATTTAGGCTCAGTTTGGTTCGGTTCAGGATGGTTTAAGTTGGTTCAATCTGGTTTATTTTGGTTTAATTAAAAGCTATGTTTTTAGGTCTTTTAAAAATAGTTTTTTGGTCCAATAAATTCCAAGAAAATTACACTATGACTAATTATTTAATTTACACTCAAAAATATTATTTTTATAATATTTTAATATTTAATTTAATTCACAAAAATAATAATCTTTTAGAGAACATTAATTTAATTACTTAAAAATCACAGAAAATCCTAAAAATCATATTTTAATTTCTAAAAAATCTGGGTATTTACAACACACTATGCTACTAATACTTTATATGCTTGTTGCTACAGTTCCTATTGATACTAATCAGTGCACACAGTGCACTGATACCTATTTTCCCCACCCAACTTGTTGATACTGTTGCTGGTTTGCCTTTAAATAGCAGTGCACTTAGTGCACTGCTTCTATTGTTGTTGCTTCTTAAACCAGAGCATCCCATCTATGATACTTCCCCATCTTACTAATACTGATGTTGTGATACAGAGCATATCAGCTCCCCCTTAATGTTGTTGCTTCTCTTCCTACTTCTTGCATACTACAACACAACTTGCAAAGTCCACGAACCCGAGCCCCATAACTCTCTTTCACTGGCACACCCCAACTACTAGTGCACAACCTAAAGCCCACATTACAGTGTGCAACTGCTGCAGAGCAGTACTGTAGTACCTCAAATCCCGATCCGACCGGGACGAGCACTATGTAATTGGGCTTGTGGCTAGTCCGTCTGAGTCATAACTTAGATCTCGGCATCAACGGACAAAATACGATGATCATTTCCAACTCATAGAAAGGCCTCTATTGAAACGAGTCCAATAGTTTTCGTGTTTTGGTTGCTTGGTTTTCTTGATTGCCGCTTTGTGATTTTGATTTGGTGTTGCTTTCTATTTGCTTGGTTTTCGCTGCTGGTTTTATCATTTAGAGCTTGGATTTTGGGGAGTTCGGCAAGGAAGGATAGGCAAGATTTCTAACTCGGTGCTTGTGTTATTTCAGGTCCGCGTACTGACGTTTGATCGTCGCTAGCGGGATTCCTAGTTTCAGCCTCTTTTCCCTTAACCAGTGAGTGGTTTGGTCCCTTCTTTCCTACTTCTTCATGCCAACATCTCTAAGTTTCAATCGTTCACTCGATGATGCCCGGTTGGACGCCTAGAAAAACCTTAGCCACAGGCATGCCAGCCACTAAGAAAGGAACATGGAAATTGTAGACTATTTTCATTATATGCTTGCACACATTATAACTTGGGTATAAAGAAAGGAAAGTTGGTCGTTGGTGGCGGCCTGGTGCCTCGGATAGAGTTTGGACCCATGGGATACCAATTCGGAATACCGCTTGAGAAAATATGGACTGTTGTATGAGATATGAATTATTCATGCATTTGCATGGTCTGGGACAACTTGTGCACAAGGTTTGACATTTTCTCGAAACGGTTTTTCGGGGCACTGGAACCGTATCGATCCGGAGGGAAATATTCGATTCGTGCTAGTCACGATGCTTAACGGGACCTCCAGCAGGGCTTGCTACCCGGGCTGATAGGGCGCGCCGCTAATGCTTAGAAATATGTCCCTAAGGTGTCGATCACACCAATGACCGAAAAGAATGGAACACATGCTAATTATTGTCTTGTGCAGATGGTAAGTATACTTGTGTTTCGTTGCAGGGAAGGCGTGCATCGATTGAGTAAGCAATCGGTGTACTGGTTGGATTCGATGCTATTTTTTATTCCTATCAAAACATGCAACTGATATAAATTAATTTCACTTGCTTCCTTATAAAAGTTATCTTAATGCATGCTCGCCCCTAACAAGCTAGTGTCGATTTAGTCGAGTGGGTTCATCCTGCTCACCAGTACAAGTTGAGTACGGACCCACGTTGTGGGCAACTATTTCAGGCAATCAGACGGTGCAACGCTAGTGCGTTAGCGAGGAGGCGTTAGGAGCACCTCTATTTTGAAGTATAGCTGGAGTCAGTTCATTTTGGAGGCAGAGACTTCAATCTATACAAGGGCGTAATGTGCAAACAACATGGACTATCTGACGGAGCGCGTCCTGCATTTTGAGTTATCTTTTGTAATGCAATTCAATAGCCGAGAAGGCGCATCAATGTAAACTATATGTAAATTATTCTAAATTATCAATAAAAAAGCATGTTTCTTCCGTACTTGTGTTCAAATCTCTGTGAATGTGTTTTATAAATAATGTTACAAAAACGGGTTCCTAAAACTGCAAGTTCTTGCCTTGTGCGAGCGCAACTCCAGGCTCGCACGACATCACGCTCTAGCGAGGATGAATCGGTTCCGTAAAGGATCCGGCGAGGACGAATGACCCTTTCGGGATCGGGGCTTGACATATTGGTATCAGAGCACGGCTGTACTTCCTTGGGATTTCAAAAGAATATAAAGGAGTTTGATGCTCAATTGAGTTGCGTTCGGCGTCCGCTGCATCAGATGAGTCGCCTATACAATGAGCCCATAGATATAAAATCTATCAATTTTGGAGTGTTAACAAGCTACTCTCTTTTGTAGCAATGGCTAAGAAAAATACTGCCGCTGCAAGCAGTGCTCAGCCTATCCAGAGCGATCTGACAAGTTCTGGAGAATTCGGAGGAGCGGGTTCAACCGGTATGGCGGAACGGCTTATGCATCTCATGGAGGTGCAGCAACAATAAGCCGTTACGCAACAGGCGCAATTTGCTTCTCAACAAAAGCAGATGGATGCTATGATGCAACTGATTGCATCATTGGCACCCAGCACTGGGGGAGCGACAACGACACCGTCGGCCGTGGCGGTAGAGGATGAGTCAGAAGAAACTCAGCCTTCTGCTAGGAACACCTGCCGTGCCGCAGAGTTCACAAAAATGCATCCACCTACGTTCAACGGACGAGCGGAACCGGACGTGGTAATGGGATGGATTGCTAAGCTGGAGGGACTCTTCAATCTGATTGGCATCCGGGGATCTAAGCGAGTTGTCTGTGCATTGGTTCAACTGGAACTGCGTGCGCATGATTGGTGGGAGGCAACCAAGCAAGGGATCTACGATGATAATCCCAACTGCAAAATCACTTGGGAAATGTTCAAATCAGCCTTCATTGAATAATACATTCCCCGGGCCGTGCGTCAACAAAAAGAAGACGACTTCAGCAATCTGGTGCAAGGAAGTTTGTCTGTGGATGATTATGATTCGGTGTTTGCTAACTGGCAAAGTTTGTTGGGCACTTCCTGCCTAACCAGCAGGCGTGGTGCTATCATTTTCAAAAAGGTTTGAATGACGAGTTGCATAGGGACGTCATCAACCAGAGGTGCCAAACTTACAAGGAATGCTACGAAGCAGCTCTGAGTAGCGAGCGAATCTTTGGACGTAATTCTCCAAAGGTAGATGTGCAAACCCCCCGTACCAACAACAGCAAACGACCTCAGGAAACGGAAGGGTCTGGAGCACAAAAATGTCTGCACACATCGAAAAATAGGGGTCCATCCCAAGCACCGAACTGCCATAGGTGCGGCAGATTAGGGCATCGAATGAATGAATGCCGAGCTAGAGGGTATTTTAAATGTGGTCGTCTGGACCACAAACATTTTCAATGTCGTGAGGGCAAGCCGAATCAGAACAACGGGAATAATCAGAACAACAGGAATTGGAACAATGGGAATTAGAATAAGGGGCCTCCAGCAAGTGATGCCAATGCTGTGCCAGCAAACCCGCAACGTCAGGGTACTCAAGGCCGAGTCTATGCCATGACTCGGGATGAGGCATCTGTCTCTGAAACGGTCATGACAGGTACTTTACTTTTCAGAGAATTGCCCGCTAGAGTCTTATTTGATTCAGGTACTACGCATAGTTTCATATCTGCTGATTTTACTGTTGAGCATAAATTAGCTTCTACTCTCTTAACTATGAATCTTTGCATAAGCACACCTTCAGGAGTCGATATGCCCGCTCATGCGATCTGTAGGGATGGTTATATTTGCATCGGAGGGAGGAAGCTATCCTTAGATGTTATTGTACTAGACATTAAGGATTACGATATTATTCTCGGGATGGACTGGTTGGGTGCTTGCCATGCAACAATCGAGTGCGCGGAGAAGCGAGTCATATTTCGTCTACCCGGCGAGGCAGACTTTTATTATTCGTGCAGCGCTGCACCGAAGACGACAATGGTGATATCAGCAATTTCGGTTAGGCGAATGCTGCATTCGGGTTGTGAAGGGTACTTAGCTTCTGTTCGAGACACCCGACAGGAAAGTGCAAATGCAGCTCAGGCTGATGTTATAGCAGATTTTCTCGACGTGTTCCCGGATGAGCTGCCTGGAATACCTCCTGATCGTGAGATCAAATTCAACATCGACACATTTCTGGATGCGTGACCAATATCAAAGGCACCTTATCGAATGGTCCCAGCAGAGCTGAAAGAACTTAAGGTTCAGTTGTAAGATCTGTTGGACCGAGGATACATACGTCCAAGCGTTTCTCCGTGGGGTGCTCCGGTACTGTTCGTGAAAAAGAAAGACGGATCCATGCGGCTATGTATTGACTACCAAGAATTATATAAGGCGACCGTTCGGAATCAGTATCCTTTGCCAAGGATATATGACTTATTTGATCAACTACAAGGTGCAACAGTTTTCTCTAAAGTTGATCTCAGGTCAGGGTATCACCAGTTGAAAATCAAACCAGAAGATATTCAAAAATCTGTATTCAGGACCCGTTACGGACACTATGAGTTTCTCGTGATGTCCTTCGGCTTAACGAACGCCCCTACAGCTTTCATGGATCTGATGAACCGCGTGTTTCGGCCGTACGTAGACAAGTTTGTCGTCGTGTTCATCGACGACATTCTAATATATTCCAAGAACGAGGCGGAACACAAGGAACACCTGAAGATCGTGTTACAGACATTACGAGAACATAAGTTGTTCGCTAAGCTCAGCAAGTATGAGTTCTGGTTGAACAGCGTGGCGTTCCTTGGTCATGTCGTCTTGGCAGAAGGCGTCGTCGTAGACCCGAAGAAAATAGAGGCGGTGGTGGACTGGAAACAACCTACGTCAGCCAGCAAAATTTGAAGCTTTCTCGGCCTAGCGGGATACTACCATAGGTTCGTGAAAGATTTCTCTAAACTGGCCTCGCCTTTGACTCGTCTTACTCAGAAAGGGATTGTATACAACTAGAGTGATGAATGCGAAGCCAGCTTTAGTGAACTGAAGCGGCGTCTTATTTCAGCTCCGATTCTTGCACTTCCGGATGGGGTAGAGGAGTTTCAGATATACAATGACGCTTCAGGACTCGGATTGGGATGTGTACTCATGCAACGGAACAAGGTAATATCGTACGCCTCCAGGCAACTGAAGTCGCACGAGAAAAACTACCTGACGCACGATTTGGAATTGGCGGCGATTGTATTTGCATTAAAGTTGTGGAGGCATTATCTTTATGGTGTTGCTTGCAAAATCTTTACAGATCACAAGAGCCTCAAGTATCTATTCACCCAACGGGAATTGAACCTCCGGCAGCGGCGTTGGCTAGAACTTATTAAGGACTATGATCTAACGATCGCGTATACTCCGGGCAAAGGAAACATCGTTGCTGATGCTCTAAGTCGAAAGCACGTTGGCTCGTTATCTATAAACAACCGTTTACTTCGAGATCTTGAGGCGATAGGCATCGAGCTTCGAGTTCGGCATCAAGACATGCAGCTGGCACCACTCCATCTTGAACCGAGTTTACGTAATAGAATCAAGTCAGCTCAGGAGGGCGATCAGTTCCTAGCGAAGGTACGCGGATTGATCTCGGCAGGGAAGACGTCTGACTTTATGGCAGGCGAAGATGGGGCCTTACAGATGAAAGGAAGGCTATGCGTTCCAAGCGACCCTGAACTCCTAAGGGAAATTATGGCGGAAGCACACTATATGAAGTATTCTTTGCATCCGGGGAGCACTAAGATGTACAAGGACTTACGCGGTACCTTTTTGTGGCAAGGTATGAAGCGGGATGTGGCAACCTTTGTATCACAGTGCATGGCCTGCCAACAGGTGAAAACTGAACATCAGAGGCCCGGCGGGGAGATGCAGAACCTCGCTATTCCCGAGTAGAAATGGGACAACATCACTATGGATTTTATTGTGGGATTTCTGAAGACGCCATGGGGGCATGATGCGATTTGGGTCATAATTGATCGTTTGACCAAATCAACCCACTTTCTGCCTATAAAATTGCGTGGAGCGTCGATCGGTTAGCACAGATCTACATAGATGAGATTGTTCGATTACACGGAGTGCCTGCTTCTATCGTCTCTGACCGTGACGGACGTTTCTTATCTCATTTCTGGACTAGCCTACAGTCTGCTTTGGGAACCAAGCTACAGTTCAGTACCGCATACCACCCCCAGACTGATGGCCAAACAGAGAGGACAAATCAGATACTTGAAGATATGTTACGGCTGTGTGCGATCAATTTAAAGACTAGTTGGGACACGCACCTTCCGTTGGCGGAGTTTGCGTACAACAACAGCTATCAATCGAGCATCCAGATGGCACCGTACGAAGCACTCTATGGGCGTAAGTGTCGATCTCCAATCTATTGGGACGAAGTCGGCGAGCGGCAGGTACTCGGGCCAGAGCTGGTGGAGCAGGTAGTCGAGAAAGTCCGCTTGATCCGCTTGATTCGGGAAAGACTCTGCACTGCATAGAGCCGACAGAAAAGCTATGCCAATACTCATCGTAGGCCTTTGGAGTTCATGGTCGGGGATCATGTCTTCTTGAAAGTGACGCCGATGCGTGGAGTGATGCGTTTCGGCATGAAAGGCAAACTGAGTCCCAGGTTTGTCGGGTCCTTTGAAATACTAGAACGGGTGGCAGCTGTGGCATATCGAATTGCACTACCTCCCGCCTTGGCTGGGGTGCACGACGTATTCTACGTTTCTCAACTATGAAAGTATGTGCATGACTCGAGTCATGTAGTTAGTTTTGAACAGCTAGGATTGCGCACGGATTTTTCATACTCAGAGGAGCCGGCACAGATCTTGGATCATAAGAAAAAAGTACTTCGCAATCGTACGATGTCCTTGGTTCGCGTGCTGTGGCGGAACCATTCAGTTGGGGAATCAACTTGGGAGATGGAATCGGAGATGAAGGAGAAGTATCCTTTATTGTTCTTGGAGTCGGAGGTAGGGCTTATTCTTAAGTTTTGGGTCGGCCTTGTTCTTAAGTTTCGGGGCAAAACTTTTTCTTAGTGGTATATTATGTAGTGCCTCAAATCCCGATCCGACCGGGACGAGCACTATGTAATTGGGCTTGTGGCTAGTCCGTCTGAGTCATAACTTAGATCTCGGCATCTTTTTTCTACGGACAAAATGCGATGATCCTTTCCAACTCATGGAAAGGTCTCCATTGAAATGAGTCCAATAGTTTTCGTGTTTTGGTTGCTTGGTTTTCTTGATTGCCGCTTTGGGATTTTGATTTGGTGTTGCTTTCGATTTGCTTGGTTTTCGCTGCTGGTTTTATCGTTTGGAGCTTGGATTTTGGGGAGTTCGGCAAGGAATGATAGGCAAGATTTCTAACTTGGTGCTTATGCTATTTCAGGTCCGCGTAACTGACGTTTGATCGTCGCTAGCGGGATTCCTAGTTTTAGCCTCTTTTCCCTTAACCAGTAAGTGGTTTGGTCCCTTCTTTCCTACTTCTTCATGCTAACATCTCTAAGTTTCAATCGTTCACTCGATGATGCCCGGTTGGATGCCTAGGAAATCCTTAGCCACAGGCATGCCAGCCACTAAGAAAGGAACATGGGAATTGTAGACTATTTTCATTATATGCTTGCACACATTATAACTTGGGTATAAAGAAAGGAAAGTTGGTCGTTGGTGGCGGCCTGGTGCCTCGGATAGAGTTTGGACCCATGGGGTACCAATTCGGAATACCGCTTGAGAAAATATGAACTGTTGCATGAGATATATATGTTGCTGCTTTACTTTTTCTGTTTGTTTCGATGCATTGTATGAGATATGAATTATTCATGCATTTGCATGGTCTGGGACAACTTGTGCACATGGTTTGGCATTTCCTCGAAACGGTTTTCCGGGGCACTGGAACCGTATCGATCCGGAGGGAAATATTCGATTCGTACTAGTCACGATGCTTAACGGGACCTCCAGCAGGGCTTGCTACCCGGGCTGATAGGGCGCGCCGCTAATGCTTGGAAATATGTCCCTAAGGTGTCGATCACCCCAATGACCGAAAAAATGGAACATATGCTAATTATTGTCTTGTGTAGATGGTAAGTATACTTATGTTTCGTTGCAGGGAAGGCGTGCATCGATTGAGTAAGCAATTGGTGTACTAGTTGGATTCGATGCTATTTTTCATTCCTATCAAAACATGCAACTGATATGAATTGATTTTACTTGCTTCCTTATAGAAGTTATCTTAATGCATGCTCGCCCCTAACAAGCTAGTGTCGATTTAGTCGAGTGGGTTCATCCTGCTCACTAGTACAAGTTGAGTACTGACCCACGTTGTGGGCAACTATTTCAGGCAATCAGACGGTGCAACGCTAGTGCGTTAGCGAGGAGGCGTTAGGAGCACCTCTATTTTAAAGTATAGCTGGAGTCAGTTCATTTTGGAGGCAGAGACTTCAATCTATACAAGGGCGTAATGTGCAAACGATGTGGACTATCTGACGGAGCGCGCCCTGCATTTTGAGTTATCTTTTGTAATGCAATTCAATAGCCGAGAAGGCGCATCAATGTAAACTCTATGTAAATTATTCTGAATTATCAATGAAAAATCATGTTTCTTCCGCACTTGTGTTCAAATCTCTGTGAATGTGTTTTATAAATAATGTTACAAAAACGGGTTCCTAAAACTGCAAGTTCTTGCCTTGTGCGAGCGCAACCCCAGGCTCGCACGGCATCATGCTCCAGCGAGGATGAATCGGTTCCGTAAAGGATCCGGCGAGGACGAATGACCCTTTCGGGATCGGGGCGTGACAAGTACAACCTCCCTCACAGCTTTTTGTCACTCGTATACAGACCTATACCCTTCAAGATACACAATAGCAAGTAGCAGCAGGTACTTGCCATACTCGAGCATCCTACACAACCCCACAGTGAGTACAACCTTCTCAAATAAGCGTACACACACACAAATGAATAAGACACTGATAACAGGTAATCATATATATGTATATAAATATAGGAGAAACTGAAAGTAAATACTAAGGTGACTAATTATGCATTTAATCAAACATTTGGTACTCAACAATCAAATACTCATGATATTAATCAATTAAGGAGTCAAACTCCCAAATACTCCTCAATTATCAATCACATATACATATATCATATAGTTATAACTAATGTCAATTTCTACTAAGAGAAATGATGAGTAATTGTGCAAAACACCCAAAATTGGGCCCTGTATCGCACCATATCACAAAATACCATGATACGGCCTACACGTATCTATTTGTGAACACGTACCTAGTCTCATACCCCGATCTAAGTCTAATTAGATCTAATTGATCTCATGACACAATATTATTGTGTAAATCTCGTAATTCTCCCAACATCAATACAAAAACCTATGTAGATACCACAATACTCAAGCAAATTGCCTAGAAATTGTTCATATATGTAGTCTTATGACATGGGGTGATTTCTAGGGGGTAAAATGCATGTTTAAGAAGTTACAATAAATGAGAAATTCAAGAATTACTAATTGGAAGATGGATTTCCAATAAAAATATAATTGGACACGTTCTGGACATGATCTCTAGCTCCAAATCCTCTCATCATTGTGCTCCTTGCTTCTCCAAGCTCCAAACTCCTTGTAGAATGAGAATAAGAAGGAAAATGAAGGTGAATTGAGTAGGAATTCAATGGAGAAAATGATGAGAAACTGGGGACCTAATTTCTAGATCTAAAAGAATACAAATGAGAGGAGAGTGAGAGAGGAGAGCCCCCTCTAATAGTGTTCGGCCATATTTTCCTCTTTTCTAAGTCATGTGCATGGTCCAAATTGTCCCTCTCCATCCAATCATGAATAGGATTAGCGAAGACTATTTTGGAAAGCTTCTAACTAATTCTAATTAAGCTAATGCTCTCTAATTAATTAATGGGGGTGGGTCTAATGAGTTTGGATTCAAGCTAAGCTCACTAGTTGTCATGACAAGTCTAATTATTGGACTAGCCTCTAATAAAATAATTAATACAAGTCATATTTAATCTATAACTCACTAATAATTAACTAATTAATATAATCATCAAATAATTGCTATAACACACTAATATTAATATTTATTCCTAAAATTATTTATCCATGCCAAATTACCAAACTACCCCTAAGTTGGAAAAGTGAGGGTGACAAGATTCTAACCAGATAAATTCCCCATAAGTCTTAAAAACAGACCTGCATGGCCACCACTAAAACTATGTCATGCCCAGAACCAGAATACTGTAGAGCGGAGGCCTGACAAAGATAGCTACGTATATATGAGTACAAAGATACCCTGAGATACAATTACGAATGTCTAGAAGATAAGTGGGAGGACTCTAGCATGCCACTGACGACTCCTACGGTCAGACAAATTATATCTCAATCCAATCAACACAAGAAGTAATAAAGAGTAAAACATATATGCGATGGGTAAGGCATCCCAAACATATATGCATACATATTCATGAGAGTTGAAATAATATAAAGATACATCAACTGAATATAAAAAAGTATATAAATGTACAACTAGTCGCGGTCTAGAATATACACATACGTCGTCTAAAGACGGAGGAAAATAAAACCCAGAAATAAGGACTAACACATGTCCTTGGCTAATACACCACAAAATAAAAGCACAAAATAAAGTGGAAGAATAAGATAACATACTCGCTAATCCGAGCCGTAATCCTCGGAGTACAATCTATCAGGAGGAAAAGAAGGCAGATCCTCCGGGTCTGCTACAAGATCTGGCCATGGAAAATCAGTGAGGTCAAAACCCCAAGAACCAAGCACCACAAAGGAAGCCAATGCCATGAGCTAAAACCCACAACAACGAATAGAAACAGAAATAAATAAATGCGGATCGAGATTCGTGCACTACCAATGCACTTGTCTCGCTAAAAGGAAAGACAATAAGCTAAATGACATGTAACATAAAGTAAACAACTAGTGACATAAAGTAATTCGGGATTAAGTAAAATAAATATATACGTGAACATATAATATGCCAGAACAATAACTAAGTACAATGACCATAGAAAAGGATAAGCCGACAAGCGACAAGAGGAATTATGGACCTTTTTTCGAGCAGAACTTAGCCTCTGGCCACCCACCGACACATATGACAAAACGATGAAAGAAAAGATAATACGTGAGCAAAAAGTAAATAGCACGCAAACAAAGAAATATGGCCAAGCATTTCCTACGGATTGCTATCATTAACTAACTAGGGTTATCATAATCCTAGTTACTAGCACATGCAATTTAGAAATTTCATACGGTCACATGCCCTACAGACTATCCGGATCATCCAGACGTAAGGAGTACATAATATAATTATCAAATATAGATATTTTTACTGGTAGTGCAACACTCGACGGTGTGCTGAAAGTGTGCCCCTCACGACAGAGAGCTCCAAATACATATGTGTCGCTGGGGTGTCTGGATTGCATGTAGCCAAAAAAATTTCCTATATGTCTCTAATTAATCAAACTAGTTGTTTTAATCCTTAACATTTTTGTTTAGGATTTCGGGTGTGGCATTCCGCAGAATCCATCATAGACATGATGCAAGACTGGCCAATGGCTTAATAATTAAAGTATAAGCATAAGACAAGCCACAATGAAAATATATATATGTCAAGAAAAAAGAGTGTACTACTATGAGCCACTATAAGGGACAATAAAGGAGTCTGGTGTCAGAAGTGCGCTACGACAAGCCACGATAAAGCATGTACAAGAATGGGAATTCATGAGTACACTACGACGAGTCACTATCAAGGGATAAGATAATGTAAAGACAGTATAAATGTAAGGACAATTGTCAATGAATAGTGCTTCATCCAACAATGTGCAAATGTAAAGACATGGTGTCAGTAAAGGATATATAATTATGTCAAGTATATAGGGTATGCAAACTCATTATAACTATAAAAGTCATAAGATCATACTAAGGAATCATTACAGTTGAAGAAAACATCAACAATTGACAAAATAATCAAACTTGCAAAATTGCACAAAATAAATTTTTAACACATTTTAGGAAAACTGGGCTTAACTCTCTCATCTGAACTCCAAATGAGGCAATTCAAAAGGATTTGGAAAGGAAAGACAAAGATCTACACTAATGTCTCAAAATTGTCACCAAAAGTGTACCAAAAGTGTCACTAATTATTTTTGGTGATACTTTTGAGATCCAAACACTAATTATGTATTATGGAGACCCAAACATAAATTTTTGAACTTATTTTAGAGCCAAAGTCTAAATATCCCTAAAAGAAATCTCATAATAGAAAAACTAACCTAGTTGATTGGAGATCCCTAGATCTAGGTTCAAATGGACAACTTAAGTATGTAAAATTCTGAAATGACACTGACGAGTATTTAATTACTCCTACCATTCTCTAGGTTGACAAATAATAGTGTCGCCTACAAAGAAAACTTGGGTAAGATTTGGTTCTAATGATTCTATGACTTGAAATTCAAGTAAAGTATAGCAGGATACTTTTATTAGGAAGTCACCTATGTGAGTGTGGAAGTTGGACCACTTCTATGAGAATTATAAGGCTTGATTTTCTAAGAACACTCATGAAACCAGACAAATATTTAGGGCCAAAATAAACAAATCAATGGAATAATCTTGGTCGGAAAGGAATTGTGTTATATTTATTGACTCAAGTTTACAACAATACCTGAACAGTTTAAGATATTATGTTAACTAGAGCTAGTAAACTCGATAAATATTCACAAGGGAAGGTTCAAGGCCAAAATCTACCTATCCTCATACAATAACTTTTTAAATGATCTCTCTCTCTCTCTCTCTCTCTCTCACTCTCTCTCTCTCTCTCTCTGTTTGTATTATATCCGAATTACGTCTGCATTTTGTTTTCATTATGTACAATCAAATATTGATTCATGTATTGATTGTTGAAAATAATCTAAAGTGAATAAATATTTTCTTTTTCAATGGTTGTGTATATTGGAAAAGGTGTTTCTAATTTTCAATTGTTGTATCTATTAGAAAAGGTGTGTCCCTCCCAAATATTGTGTTTGTTCACCTTTTTGTTTCTCTTCATCAGTTATAAAAGCATAGTCATATGTGTGTTTGATTCATCCATCCAAACTTATTCATACATACAAGTACTCAGTTCGAGGGAGAGATTACCTGAATTCTTCGTCCAGTTCTTGTGGTTTGAAGTGCTGCTACTGGAGGAGGAGTTCAGTTGTATCTTGGATGACTAAGTCACCATTAAACTATAAGCACCTGTGTAGGGTAAATATTGTCTTAAGAACATTGAACCAAGTTCAAGTCTCGGCCTTGGTCAAATCATTTATTTACATTTCTCAGTTTCTAAAATACAAAGTTGATAACAAACCTTATAATTAAAATTTAACCGATGTTATGACAACCCTGTTAAATGGGGGTGAAAAAAAATCATACTCGGTGTTGTATGAACTTTAGGCATGATAATATGAATAGGGTCCGAATATACTTTTTTTTTTTTAGACGTCCGACGTAACGCTCGAAACTTTGTGCACGCTGCATTGCATGTCATTTGGGCCCATTGCTCCCAACTTCCACCAAATAAGTGAAAAATTATACTAATTTTATTTTGTTTCCTACTATTATTATTTTACTACGATAAATATTACAACATTTTCTAAATTTTTTACATAGCAACTTTAGCTAATATTGCTTTTGAATCATTTGTACCTTTCAAGTTCAAGTATGATATGTCCCTCTCATGCCATGCTAGTTAAGGCTATTCTTCTCCAAATTCTCTTTTTTGATATTGAAATAAGTATTTTATTTTATTTAGAAATTAAATATTATACGATAACTTGATCCACATGAATTTATTCTCATGCCACATGGACCTCAACTTCTTGAAGTTATTGACAAATTTCCAATCTAAAAAAAAGAATAAAATGAGAATATATTTTAGAGAAGAAAAAGAAAAATTCCAACTACTCAGAACTAGTTTTTTTTTAGATTAGATTATATATTTTTTCCAACTAAGACATAACTTCTTCATTAAAAAAAGATATTTTAACAAATACTCCCATTACAAATATATAAACTAGCATATACCCTCCCTTATTTTAAAAACTAACAAATGTCTCCATTCCTTTTTATACAATATTTAAAAATGTAAGATATATCCCCACTATTTAATCAAAATTTTAATTATTTTACTCATAATGGGAACATTTAATAGTTTTTTTTTTAAATAAGTGAAGATAAATGCTAGTTTCTATATTTGTTGTGGAGACATTTGCTAAAATATTTCTTAAAAATGATCATTAGAATCCATTACATAACTTCTTCATATTTTGGACTATTAGAAGTTAACCTCAACTTACATATATCAAAGAATTTGTTAACATATGTCCAAGTATATATGTTAACACGTTGATAAATATATCTTTTACATTAATATTTCTACCAGCACATCTATCAATACATATTTTACATTTATTAATGTATATTCCAAATAAAAATTGTATTGATAAATGTACTAATAAAAATTTTAGTATAAAATATACATTTATTTTTATGTATTAACATGTGTGTTTAGGACACATATTAACAAAATTTCTCAAAATAGCCAAAGTAATATTATTTTAGTGAGAGCGCAACAGATATCCAACCTGGTGGGAAGAAGTTCGAACGGAACTTTTTATAGTGTCATGACTTGTCTGAGAAGTAGAAAAAAAAAACATAAAACAAAACAAAAACAAAACAAAACAAAACAAAAAAACAAAACAAAATCTCTCAAAATATACAGTAACACATGCTCGGACTTGTTCTTATGATGCAACTATAGCAATGCGATAAACAATGAAGAAGGATGTGATGTGCTACTGGCTTCATTAAAGGAATGTGAAAAGACGACAGCTGCCACCCTTGGTGGCCTATTAATTAAGCGTATGTGGCCTATTAATTGGGTAGCCCCAATAAATCAAGTTAGATAATTGACCCTACCCTCTACTTCAACAGCCTCTGGTCGGACATTATTGGATGCGCTGAACACATTTCACTTTTTCTAAGTCAACCGTTAGATTATCATATGATATGTACATGCATACATTTTTATATACAATCTAACGGCTGAAAAACAAAAGATTATTTTTTCTTTGGTTGATGCAGATGCCACACAAGTTGCTTCCAATAATTACACTGGAAAACGATTTTTCGTAGTTCGTAGGTCGCATTTAATATAAATCACTAATGCAAATTATCATCGTTTGGCTGCACAATTGCTGCAGAATGTTCCCATATTACAAAGTTCGGTTGTAGGCAATATTTAATTGTAAACTAAAAAGTCAAACAAATATTGCAACTGTACACAATGCTCTACAAGTTTCAACAAAAAACGTCAACAAAAAATTTTATACAGAGAAAAAATAAATTAATAAAATTAGTTTGAAAAAAAATAAATTTGATAAAATTATTTGTAGAGAACAAAAACGTACTTACATGTGCATTCTTAATCCGGATAAAAAAATTATTAAAGAAACCAAAATACATATAAAAAATATGTTTTTAAAAAATATATATTTTTCTATATGAAAACGCATATAGTACATGCGTTCTCATCAATAGATTTTTTTTTAAATAAATGTTGTATAAAAAAAGAAAAAATATGAAACCGTATGTAGTACATACATTCTCACAAAAAAAAAGAAGTGAAAACGCATGTTGTACATGTGTTCTCACAAAAAAAAATTTTATTTTTCTTTCTGGTTTGGTTTTTTTTTTGTAAAGAGTGCTTTGTTTAGTTTTATTTATGTTTAGTTTTTTTTTTAAATTTAGCAATAGTTTTTTTAATAAATTAAAAAAAAAAGAATTTAACATCCAAAAATTAAAAGAATTTTCATTTGAAACAAGATACACATGTTGTAGGCAAAACTATAAATTTTAAAACTTTAAAATATCATAACTTTTGACTGAGAGATCAAAACAAGGTCCAGTTTGTGCCAAAATGACTGTATCGAAAAATACTATGGAAAAACGTTTCACGGTTTGACGGACTTTGAAAAATTTTAGAATCGCAAAAAAAATGATGTTTCCACCTCCAAATTTTACTTTCGGTAAATTTATTTTTGAATTTTTAAATTATCTATATAATTTTTATTATCTATACTAATATGAATGATAAAAAAATCAATTAATTAATATTATTATTATCAATATTATATTTTTTATCATATCACTAAAAGAAATTTATTATTATTTGTACACAAAATTTATTTAAAATAATTAATTATATAGATAATAAAAAATTAGTATAGATAATAACAAACGATTATCATTCATATTAGTATATTTTGATAACAAATTATATTTTGATTTAATCAAACGGTTATCATTCATATTAGTATAGATAATAACAAACTAGTATAGATAATAAAAATTTAACTAATAACATATTTTGATTTAATCAAAATCGTTGCTATTTAACAAATTAGTATAGATAATAATTATATTTTCAAAATTATATTAGTATACATAATAAAAAATAGTATAGATAACAATCAAATGGTTGCTATTTCTAAAATTATATTTTGAATGATAATAGATGTGGTATCTAATATTCAAAAATATATTTGAAAACATATCTAATATTTGACAAATTAGTATAGATAATAATTATATTTTCAAAATTATATTAGTACACATAATAACAAATTAGTATAGGTAACAATCAAATGGTTCCTATTTCTAAAATTATATTTTGAATGATAATAGATGTGGTATCTAATATTTGAAAAAATATTTGAAAACATATCTAATATTTGAAAAAATATTTTAGTTAATTTTAGATACAACATCTATTATCATTCAAAATATAACTTTAGAAATAGAAACCGTTTGATTGTTATCTATACTAATTTGTTATTATGTATACTATATAATTTTGAAAATATAATTATTATCTATATTGATTTGTTAAATAGCAACTATTTTGATTAAATAAAAATCTATTATTATTTAAATTTTTATTACTTATACTAATTTGTTATTATCTATACTAATATGAATGATAACCGTTTGATTAAATCAAAATATAATTTGTTATCAGAATATTCAAAATAAAATTTGTTATCAGAATATACTAATATGAATGATAATTGTTTGTTATTATCTTGTCACGACCCGCACCCGAAAAATCGGACATGAGTCGTGGGTACGTCCAGCCTACGCCGCAACATCGGCGGTAGAACGCTGTCTAGGTCTACTATCTAGCTAACAATCTCACACAATCAATATAAGTACCTGTCAAGATCTCAACTCCAAATGGAGGAGCAATATGATAATGATAATGCAAGTACTCAATCACGAATCTAAGCACGATATGATAACAAAGAAGTCTAACAACTACAAAGTCTAACCAATAACTACTACTAAAGCAACACAATAATAATAATACAACAATATCCTGAATCATATACAATACAAGGTCTCAATCCAAAACCGGGGACAAATCCGGTACCAAAAGCTAATAAAAATAACAACTGAGGTCCTAGTGATCCCGGCTACCAACCCGAAAATTACTCCTGAACTAGGGGTCCCTGTCTGCACTATCGACAGGCTGAGGTCCATAATACGTCGGACACCAATCATCCGGATCCTCTGAAAAATATATCCAGTCAGGATTGGAGCAAGTACACCTCTAACAACAGTTCCAGTTAAATGATAAAAACTATAAAGCAGTTGTAGCAAGTAGCAAGGTGAAGGAAATAAAGTATGAACAAGAAAAAATATATATATATATATATATATATCACTAGTGCATAAAGATAAAGATGCATGAATATCAGAAGCAAGATAGTAATGACTACAAGATACAAGAAATCTAAACTAAGATCAAGTATGTGTACAAGAACGTGAAGTGAGTCCAGCAAAAGTAAATATAATGAGTTAAGTTCAAAAACTATAAGTGAGACCAACAAGAAATACAAGAAAGTCCAGACTAGAAAGAATAAACTCGTGTCTTTGAAATACCTATTTCGACATGTAAACGACTAGGGGTAAGTATGGCTCACCGCACACTGGGTGTGCGGCTGCTATCGTTCCAGATTAGACCAGAGGGGGTGGTTCCAGTGACTCCAGATGGGAATATTTACATGTATACTCGAGTATTTTTCCGCCCCGACTAGTACAAGTTAATCCAAGACCCGACACATAAATCAAGTATGAGTCCAGCAAGAAACATGAGTGATGCCTGTAGTGAGTCCTGATGTGATGCCAGTAGGTGATTCCAGAATAGGCCAGAAATATGAAATATACGTATCGCAAGTAAATGAATCCAGAAATACTAGTCCGTGTCATGCCAGAAAAATCAGAGAATACTATACTAGAAGCTGAATCATAATAATCATCAGATAATGAAAACTATCATAGAATGTACTCGCATGACGTCCTGAGCAACTGGCTATCCGAACTAGCGTCGCAATGACCTATTACGAAAAGCAAGGTTAAACGAGTTTCTAATGAGTAAAACAGATATAAAATAGCTAAAAATAAGCTTCTAGGGTTATTCTAGGTCAAACGGATCAAACTGGTAAAATCTGGGTCAAAAAGTCAACTCTTAGTCCAAAAAGTCAACTCTAGGTCAAAACTAGGTCAAAAGTTGACTTTAGCGGTCAACCGGGTCAACTACGGTTAACTCTAGGTAAAACTGGGGTGCCCCTAAAATTCTAGGTCAAAACTATGTCATTAAGCTAATAAACCCTCAAACTCGCCTCCTTGAGATATTGGGATACCATCGGTATCCGATATCTCACCCTACGCGATACGTCCCGCCTATACCCTCTATAATATATACTAGCACGTATATATATATATATATATATATATATATATATATATATATATATATATATATATATATATATATATGTATATATATATATAACTATAACTATAACTATATATATAAAAGCAATTCTAACCTCATTCCTAGGCTAAAACTCAATACCTTGCCCTGATGCCCAATACCTTGAGTATCTCAAGGTATTGAGATACCTCGCATAACCCTCTCACTAACACTAGCTAACTAACTATCTATCTATATATATATACTACTATATGTATAACATCAATATATATATATATATATATATATATATATATATATATATATATATATATAACCTAGTATTATGCTATACCTCAATACCTTGATACCCCTATACCTCAATACCTTGGTATCTCAAGGTATTGAGATACCTAACTTACTTCCCCTCTAGCACTAACTAACTAACTAGCTATCTATCTACGTATATATATATATATACACCTAGCTATATATATCTAGGCTGCTACAGCAAAATGCTACGCTGCCCTTGCTGCTGCTGCAATTGCTGGATAGTGCTGCTGCCAATGCTGCGATTGCTGCCGCTGCACGCAACTGCTACTGCTGCTGCTGCCGCTGCTGCCCTGCTGCATGCAGCTGCTGCTGCAGTTGATGCTCGCTGTTGCCGCGGCGCTGTGCAGCCTGCTGCCCTGCTGCCGCGTCGCTGCTGCTCTGCTGCCGCGGCGCTGCTGCCCTGCTGCAGCGCTTTGCTGCTGCTCTGCTGCGCTCGCCTTCTCTCCCTCACCGCCTCTCACTCTCTCTACCACTCACTCTCAACTTCTCTCTAACACACACACACACACACACCTCGATACACACTTAGATACATATATACATACACAAACATATATACATATATATATATATATATACACACACAACCATATATATATATATACACTTATACACATATATATATAGATACACACACACACACACACACACACACACACACACACACAAATATATATATATAAATATATATATATATATATATATATATATATATATATATATATATATATATATATATATATATATAAACACATATATGTATATATAAACACACTCTCATACATATATATAAACACACATCCACATATACTCTCAAACACACACTCACACAAACTAACACACACACAACTACACACACCTACACATACACAAACACCAACACACACTCAACCACACTCACCCCTACAAACAAAAACACACATATATATATAAATATATACTTGAAAACTCTAATACACACTCCCCGATGCTAAATTAACTCGTGCACAAGGCCAAAACCTAGAACCCAAATCAAAATGGCTATTCGGTCATTTCGACGAATATGTGGAGTGCGGTTCGCGATACCTCGTGAAAAGCACACCAAACCTACTCAAAATCGATCCAAAATTTACCCACGAGTTCTAATAGATGTCTAGAACCTAGAAAAATACTAACTCTCCGATTCTAGGTCTGTGGCAAAAATGCGCACGCGTATGGAACCTACTACGACAAAAAATCTCCAAATCGCCCGAAACGCCCAAATCTCCGCGACACGATCTCACGTGTCCGAACGAGGACACGTACTTATCCTCAAGACACCCAAGCACATCTACCTAGGTCCGTCTAACCTTGGACAACACCAAAAATTGGGCCAATCTCGGATTTCACCCAAAATTGACATAAAACCTAATGCCAAAGTCTCCAAACACAACCAAACAAGCTCCAACTTTCTCCCATGGGTAGCCTTAAGGTCTAGGAAGGTTCTAAACTACTAATTATACTATATTAGAGTAATCACAAGGGGAAATTTAGGGTTTACCTCTTGGAAGTTGGAATTCCAAGGCCAAAGTCTCAAAAAATCTCCAAATTCACCACACCAAGCTTCCAAGCCTCCAACCCAAGATCCAACACCAAATCTAAGCTCTACACATCTAGGTTAGGAAAAAGCAAAGGGTTAGGGTATCTATGGAAGAAATAGAAGAAGGAAGAGAAGAAAGTGAAGAACTTACTTGAAATTGTAGGAATTAGAAGAAGGAAAGAAGAAGAAAAGAGTGGAGAGTGAAGAAGAAGAAGAAGAAGAAGAAGAAGAAGTGAAATGGATGGGGGGTGCTGGTCATATTCGGCTAGGGGTTAAGGGTTAGGGTTTAGGTCAGGTGAAATGACCAAAATGCCCTCCAAATCAAGTCATCCTAATTGGGGTTTGGGTTTGGGGTTCCAAATGCACTCTAATAAATCCCTGATCACTCTAACTAGCTAATTAAAATATAAATAACTAATCTAAGCTAATAAATAAGTCTGACAAGGGTGCTGGTTGGGTCTGACATGGGTCCAGACTAGCCAAAACCCTAAAATAACTAATAAAAATAAATACAACCAACTAATTAAATATTAATACAAATATTTATGATAAATATACAATTAACCAAATTAAAATAAAAAAATATCCTGCTTTGGAAATAGGGTAGTGACAAGCCTATCCTCCTTAGAAAATTTTGTCCTCGAAATTTAAAGTCGATCGCACTTCTTCTAGGTCAAACTCCCAACAATCACATTCAAGAAATTCTACCAAAACAACATGCAAGATCATGGTCCTACTGGTCATGTTATCACAGTCTCAATCAAGGTCACTACACTATCTACCATAACACAATAGAAAAATCTAACAGGTACTAATGAAGCACACCATAAGGAATGGAAAAGGACAGGAAGAATAACAAAAGAGACAGACCTGCTAATCCGACACCCGTAGCATCGGCCTCCTCGACCGTCAACGCATAAGCCTTGCCCTGCTGGGATATCTTCCACTGCTGGTGCGGGGCATGATGCTGTGCCACAGATGGCCTAGCTCCAACTCTCTGATCCTGTGCTCCACCAAATGGAGGTGCAGTAGGAAAATCTCGTATCTGGTGAGTAGCGGATCCACAGAACAAACACACATTCAGCCTTCTCCTACAAACATCCCAAGTGTGTCCTGCCTTCCTGCATTAGAAACAAGTGGGCACTCTTTGATCCTGACCCTGCTGCGCTATCTTCTGCCCATAGGGACGCTTAGCTAGTCCCGCACTACCACTCGTACTACCTGAATCATCCCTGCCTCTCTTGGACTTGAGCTCCAAGTGTCACAACCTGCACCCGGTATAGAGGCACGAGTACGTGGGTACGTCCAGCCTACGCCGCAGCATCGGCGGTAGAACGCTATCTAGGTCATAATACTATCTAATCATTCTCTCACTAATATCCAACTCTATAAGGAGACACAGATATCATAATATAATATAGAATATACTCAATCACATAAGCTAAAGCACGATGAGATATCGAAGCAAGCAATGAAATATATGACAAGTCTAAACAACGATAAATAGTCTAACCTGCAATCAATAACATCCAAATCTCCAAGTATGCTGGAAACAAGTCCTCTATGTCACAGTCTGGAAAAAATATCCAGTCAAGATTGGAACGAAGTACAAGCACTAACAACAGTTCCACATATATTGACAAAAACTATAACACAGTGTAAAGAAATACAAGACAGATATGTACTGGCAATAAAAAATACTGACGAGCATGGATATACTGGAAATAGAAATACTGGAATAATGAAATGCTGGAATAAAGGAATACTGAAGTACTAGAGCATATGTCATCATCAATATACAACTAGCAATGAAATAGAAATACAAGTACACGCAAGAATAATGAACTGATATGTATGTGAATGCTAGAATTATGACTAGAATATGTAGAGATGCTAGATCAATATACTAGAGATACATGTCAAGAATCATCTAACTAAGTGTGTGAAATATTAGCATATCATGCGATCGATATAGGACTATATGACTCATTACATTGATTAGCGATCATCCCTAACAGGTCAGGCTAACCATATGTAACAATGATGAGGCATGTAAGGGTAAGGCTGCACCGACGTGAGTTGTGGGTGAGCTATGATGCATGAAAAGTTTGGATATGATCACATAAGCTACTAATATTTCTCCGTTTTCCCCCAACTAGCACGATGGATTTCAATCACGACTCCTCGTGACAGGTCTCAATGATGCCAACTCGTGTAAATAACAATGTCAGAGTCATGTACGCAATACAACAAGAGTTATAGAGATAATCAACATAATGGAAACTGTCAGAGAATGTACTCACCTGGGGTCCTGCTGCTGGTATGAATCAGAGTACAAGTCACAGTCCAAATAGCCAATGTATTATAAATTTACCATGTCAAAAGATAAATTATTTTAATTTTTTAACTCTAGAATAATTAATCTAAAATCCTATTTTTATCTTATTATTCTAATTTTTAGGTCAAATCATAATTTTTGCCCAAAAGAACCTAAATTTTATCGACTCGAGACTCATGGCACGCAAATCAAGACAATCTGTTGACCGAAAAGTCAACCGATGCAAACTCGACTTTCATGCATGATTCCCTATAGATTTCAGCATAAAAAATATGCTAGAATTTATGGCTCATCCGAATTCAAATTCGTTTGGGAATTATGGCACATACAAATTTCGTATTGTGCCCCGATGGTTAAATTCTAACCTAGAAGTTCTATAGAATTAACGGTATATAAATAATTCGAATTAAATTCTGGAAAAAATATATGTCAATGATCTCGATATTAGCTTTCCGAAACTTTAAACAGTTCATGATTCTGATTCCTGGTTCTCCCGAAATTGCGAAAATATCAAGACGTATCTATTTTTGGACATACTGTGATCTACGAATTTTCTAGAATATAATACTCATAATTTCGTGAAAAAATTTATATATTCAGAAATCTAACCTCAATATCATTCTAATGCAAGAAACTTGATCTCGTTTGGAGTCTGGAGCTATGCGCAATGGCTTCTGGAAGATGAAGGAACCCTAGATGACAATTCTCCAAAATTTGGCTCAAGGAAAACCATAGAAATTAATAACCTAAATACCCTATATATAGAGGAGAGAGAAAGCATCCGCGGCTCGGAGTGTGCCACGTGGCAGCCATCCAACGCTGCCCACTCAGATATGACGGTCTGGGTTCGCTGCGGCTCGGCTCTACTCAGTCCGACTCGGACTAGGACGCGGCTCGGCTCGCGGTCGGCTCGGTGCACCCACACCCACACCGCGATCGCTGACAGGCGGGCCCCACACTGTTGGCTGCAGGAGGCTGACAAGTGGGCCCCTGTTGGCTGACTGGGCAAAAATAATTACTTTTTGGGTTTTCTTTTTCAAAAATTAGTTTTTAATTCAGTTTTTCATAATTAACTCAAATTAAATGCTAAAAATAATCAGAAAATTCCCAAAAAATTCTAGAAAATATATTTGACTATTTAGAATCCAAAATAAAATTTTGGAATATTTTTAGTTATATTTTCCCCTAAAATAAATTATTGAAAGTCCTAGAAAATTAGGGTTACTAGCTTTTAATTAACTAAAAATTATGAAAAAATTTCAATAGCCCAAAATTAAACTAATAACAACATTTAAGCACGAATTTTAGGATACGGAGGTTACACCAAGTCATCCTCTTCTCTCTGAGCATCCCCTACGATCTGCTCGAAAGTCGCCTCGTGGTCGCTCCTAGTCAAAGACTTGACCGCCATGACCAAGCCCTTGCAAAACTTTCTCGCCTTTGCTGCCTTACTCAAGCCCTCCACAAATCTGCCTAGACGGCAGAACTCTGCTGCATACTCGTCCATCATCATGCTCCCTTGGACGAGTGCCTCAAACTGGCTCTCCAAAGCACTAAGTGCCACATTTGGGAAAAACTTCTTCTTAAAAAGCCTCTTAAAATCCTCCCAAGTAAGCCCTGGTGCCGCGATCCTCGTATTTGTACGATACCACGTCAAAGCAAGGTCGAATATCTGACTGCCCGCTGCCTCTATCTGTATGCTGTCTGAAATCTATGCCAGTCAAAAATTCTCCTCAATCTGCTCTATCCAGTCATCCACGTACAGGATTCCTTCTGTACCCCAGAACTTATTAGGTCACATCCTCTGGAAGTCAATGATACTGCCCGGCCTCGGATGCTGAGTCTGATCTGCCTGTGGCTGGATCTGAGCTACTCTGTCCACTGCCGTCATGGCCACCTGGTGGAAGTTCTCAATGCCCAGCCTCATCACATACACCTGACGGTGCTGCGCATGCATCATCTCCCTGAAGAAGGCAAACAACTGTGCGGTATCTACTGTTGCAGGAGGTGGCGGAGGAACCACCGGAACGACTGGGGTAGTCCTCGGATCAACAAGTGGAGGAGGATCCCCTAAAGAAGCAGATGCTCCCTCAACCATAGGAGTGGTGAGTGGAGCGGTAGCAGCTGCCTGAATACGAGCTGGACGAGAGGTAGCAGACCTCTCGGTGGCAACTGCTGGAATAATACGATGGGATCGTTTCTTCGGAGGCATCCTGAACACAGATCAAAAGAAATTAATACGGCGCAAGATACGATATCATCAAGGAAGGACACTAATATTTCAAAAGGATGCAATTTCAGAATAATTAGATTGAAATTGTTCCTAGTCGTGATTGAGTACACGCTCATCCTAAATCCTATATCCTAGAGTAGGCTCGCAACAGTACAGCTAAATCGTTGTACTAGTACGACATCACACTAATTGTGAATCGAGACCTGCGTTGGCCGCCACCAAAAATGTGTCACGACCCGCACCCGAAAAATTGGGCATGAGTCATGGGTACGTCCAGCCTACGCCGCAGCTTCGGCGAAAGAACGATGTCTAGGTCTACTATCTAGCTAATAATCTCACACAATCAATATAAGTACCTATCAAGATCTCAAATCCAAATGGAAGAGCAATATGATAATGATAATGCAAGTACTCAATTACGAATCTAAGCACGATAAGATAACAAAAAGTCTAACAACTACAAAGTCTAACCAACAACTACTACTAAAGCAACACAATAATAATAATACAATAATATCCTGAATCATATAAAATACAATGTCTCAATCCAAAATTGGGGACAAATCCGGTTCCAAAAGCTAATAAAAACAACAACTGAGGTCCTAGTGATCCCGGCTACCAACCCGAAAATCACTCCTGAACTATGGGGTCCCTGTTTGCACCATCGACAGGCTGAGGTCCATAATACGTCGGACACCAATACTCCGGATCCTCTGAAAAATATATCCAGTCAGGATTGGAGCAAGTACACCTCTAACAGCAGTTCCAGTTAAATGATAAAAACTATAAAGCAGTTGTAGCAAGTAGCAAGGTGAAGAAAATGAAGTATGAACAAGGAAATATATATATATATATATATATATATATATATATATATATATATATATATAGTGCATAAAGATAAAGATGCATGAATATCAAAAGCAAGATAGTAATGACTGCAAGATACAAGAAATCTAAACAAAGATCAAGTATGTGTACAAGAACGTGAAGTGATTCCAGCAAGAGTAAATATAATGAATCAAGTCCAAAAACTATAAGTGAGACCAACAAGAAATACAAGAGAGTCCAGACTAGAAAGAATAAACTCGTGTCTTTGAAATACCTATTTCGACATGTAAACTGCTAGGGGTAAGTACGGCTCACCGCACACAGGGTGTGCGGCTGCTATCATTCCAGATTAGACCAAAGGGGGTGATTCCAGTAATTCCATATGGGAATATTTACATGTCTACTCGCGTATTTCCCTCCCCCGACTAGTATAAGTGAATCCAAGACCCGATACATAAATCAAGTATGAGTCCAGCCAGAAACATGAGTGATGCCTGTAGTAAGTCTTGATGTAATGCCAGTAGGTGATTCCAGAATAGAGGCCAGAAACATAAAATATACGTATCGCAAGTAAATAAATCCAGAAATACTAGTCCGTGTCATGCCAGAAAAATTAGAGAATACTATAATAGAAGCTGAATCATAATAATCATCAGATAATAAAAACTATCAAAGAATGTACTCGCCTGACGTCCTGAGCAACTGGCGATCCGAACTAGCATTGCAAAAATCAAGGTTAAACAGGTTTTTATTGAGCTAAACAGATATAAAATAGCTAAAAACAAGCTTCTAGGGTTGTTCTAGGTCAAACGGGTCAAACCGGTAAAATCTGGGTCAAAAAGTTAACTCTTGGTCCAAAAAGTCAACTCTAGATCAAAAATAGATCAAAAGTTGACTTTGGCGGTCAACCGAGTCAACTACAGTCAACTCTAGGTCAAACTAGGGTGTCCCTAAAATTTTAGGTCAAAACTAGGTCATTAAGCTAATAAACCCTCAAACTCGCCTCCTTGAGATATTGGGATACCCTTGGTATCCGACATCTCAACCTACGCGATACGCCCCGCCTATACCCTCTATAATATATACTAGCACGTATATATATATAACTATATATATAAAAGCAATTCTAACCTCATTTCTAGGCTAAAACTCAATACCTTGCCCCGATGCCCAATACCTTGAGTATCTCAAGGTATTGAGATACCTCGCATAACCCTCTCATTGACACTAGCTAACTAACTATCTATCTATATATGTACACTACAATATACTACTACATGTATAACATCAATATATATATATATATATATATATATATATATATATATATATATAAATATATAACCTAGTATTAGGTTATACCTCAATACCTTGATATCCCTACACCTCAATACCTTGGTATCTCAAGGTATCGGGATACCTTGGTATCTCAAGGTATTGAGATACCTAACTTACTCCCCCTCTAACACTAACTAACTAGATAGAACCTCAATACCTTGGTATCTCAAGGTATCGGGATACCTTGGTATCTCAAGGTATTGAGATACCTAACTTACTCCCCCTCTAACACTAACTAACTAGCTATCTATCTATGTATATACATATACACCTAGCTATATATCTAGGCTAATATATATATATATCTAACACATATGCATATCTACCTACATATCTATATATATTTATATATATATCTCCATTTAACTATATATATACCTATGCATACTTATACTAATATATAATCTCTCTACCTCTCTCCCACAACTTTGCTACAGCTACTGCTAGCCAGGCCTGCACTAGTTGCTGCGGCTGCTACTGCAAAATGCTACGCTGCCCTTGCTGCTGCTGCAATTGCTGGATGCTGTTGCTGCCAATGCTCGATTGCTGCTGCTGCTGCTGCCGCGGCGCTACCGCGGCGCTACTGCCCTGCTGTACGTAGCAGCTGCTGCTGCAGCTGATGCTCGTTGCTGTCGCGACGCTGCGCGGCCTGCTGCCGCTGCTGCCGTGGCGCTGCCGCGGCGCTGCAGCGCTTTCCTGCTGCTACAGCTTCTCTGCTGCGCTCGCCTTATCTCCCTCACTGCCTCTCACTCTCTCTACCACTCACTCTCAACTTCTCTCTAGCACACACACACACACCCCTCGACACACACTTAGATACATATATACATACATAAACATATATACATACATATATATATATATATATATATATATATATATATATATATATATATATATATACACACACACACACACAAAGCCATATATATATATACACACTTATACACATATATATATGGGTACACACACACACACACACACACACACATATATATATATATATATATATATATATATATATATATATATATATATATATATATGTGTGTGTGTGTGTGTGTGTGTGTGTGTGTGTGTGTGTGCACTCTCATACATATATATAAATACACACTCACACAAACTAACACACACACAACTACACACACCTACACATACACAAACACCAACACACACACTCAACCACACTCACCCCTACATAAAAAAACATATATATATATATATATATATATATATATATATATATATATATATATATATATATATACTCAAAAACTCTAATACACACTCTCCGAGGCTAAACTAACCCACGCAAAAGCCAAAAACCTAGAACACAAGTCGAAATGGCCATTCGGTCATTTCGACGAACACGTGGAGTGCGGTTCGTGATATCTCGTGAAACACATACTAAACCTACTCGGAATTGACCCAAAATTTACCCACGAGTTCTAATCTATGTCTAGAACCTTAAAAAAATGCTAACTATCCGATTCTAGGTCCGTGGCAAAAACGCACTTGCGTGTGGAACCTACGACGACAAAAAAACTCCAAATCGCCCGAAACGCCCAAATCTCTGCGACACGATATCACATTTCTGAACGGGGACACGTACTTATCCTCAAGACATCTAAGCGCCGTCTAACCTAGGGCAACACCAAAAATTGGGCCAATCTCGGATTTTACCCAAAATTGACATAAAACCTAATGCCAAAGTCTCCAAACACAACCAAACAAGCTCCAACTTTCTCTCACGGGTAGCCTTAAGGTCTAGAAAGGTTCTAAACTACTAATTACACTATATTAGTGTAATTACAAGAAAAAAATTAGGGTTTATCTATTGAGAGTTGGAATCCCAAGGCCAAAGTCTCTAAAAATCTCCAAATTCATCACACCAAGCTTCCAAGCCTCCAACCCTAGCTCCAATACCAAATTTAAGCTCTACACACCTATGTTAGGGAAAAGCAAAGGGTTAGGGTTTGTATCTATGGAGGAAATAGAAGAAGGAAGAGAAAAAAGTGAAGAACTTACTTGAAATTGGAAGAAGGAAAGAAGAAGAAAAGAGTGGAGAGTGAAGAAGAAGAAGAAGAAGAAGAAGAAGAAGAAGTGAAATGTATGGGGGGTGCTGGTCATATTCGGCCAGGGGTTAAGGGTTAGGGTTTGGATCAGGTGAAATGACCAAAATGCCCTCCAAATTAAGTCATCCTAATTGGGGTTTGGGTTTAGGATTCCAAATGCACTATAATAAATCCCTAATCACTCTAACTAGCTAATTAAAATATAAATAACTAATCTAAGCCAATAAATAAGTCTAACAAGGGTACTGGTTGGGTCTGACATGGGTCCACTAGGGTCTGACATGGGTCCAGACTAGCCAAAACCCTAAAATAAATAATAAAAATAAATACAACCAACTAATTAAATATTAATACAAATATTTATGATAAATATACAATTAACCAAATTAAAATAAAAAAATATCCTGCTCTGGAAATGGAGTAGTGACATATCTATACTATTTTTTGTTATCTATACTAATTTTTTATTATCTAACTAAATACATATTTAAAATTTAAAACATATATTTATGAGAAATCATAATTAAAATAGATATCATAATTTAAAAAATAACAAACTAATTATTTGTTATCTATATAATTAATTGTCATGTCCCGCTCCCAAAATACTGGATAAAAACGGGGATTGACATGGCCAATCACACCTTACAGAATACCTAAGTAAGCCGTAATGTGTTAAGCATGTCTAGAAGACAGATGGGTGAACTCTAGCATACTATGACGTTAGTTCTAAGGCCGACAAATCCTATTATCTCAATCCAGCAACACAAGTATAAGAGTATATCATATATGAAAGTAAAAAAGGTGTTCCAAATTACATACCACATATGATCATGAAGCTAGTGAATACACAATGATGCACTAGCAGAGTATAAATATACATGATCAAATATACCAGCCATGGTCTAATATATACATCATGTTGATCATAGTCTCAAAAATATAAAGAGCTAACTTCGCCCCTTGCTAAACTCCACAAAATAAAGTAATCAAGACGAGGGGTGGGAGAAGGAAACCCACTCACGCGGTTTGGCCACAGTCCTACAAGTATGAGCCATCTTTCTGGATGTGCGGTGGATCCTGGTTCTCTATGGAGTAACCTAGCCATGCAAAGGCAGTGGGGTCAAAACCCTAAGCAACAAGTACCACAAAGGAGCTCGAGGTGATAGACCAAACACATCACAACTTTAGCAGAAATAGACATAAAATAAATAAATGCTGATCGAGACTTGTATGGTACCAATATACTTGTCTCAAGAATAATACTGTAAGAACTGATAACAAGTACAAAAATGAAAGTAAGTCGACGAGCGGCAAGAGAGCATAGGAACTACTCTGGGTCGGGACTACAATCCTTAAACCAAACAAGGACTGGAGTTGCAGACCTTCACCCGAGTAGAACTTGGCACCCTAACCACACGCCGGAGGAAAATAAAACTAGAAGAGCGAGCTATGATAAAAGTAACAACATTCACCGTACAGCCAAACAGCTCTACGACTTGCTATGATTAACTAGCTAGGGTTGTCACAGAAATTAATTACTAAATACATGTTTTAAGAATATTGCTACCACCGATACTGCAGTTAACCCGGATGGCCAAGGATACACTTGTTTAGTAAACTTAAATGCACATTAAACCATATAATAAGATAACTTGTTACTTGTCATAAAAAAAAATTAAACTTACAAGCATAAACTTAAACTTGTAAAACTTGCTTTATAAACTAGTCTTGTAACATAAACTTGTATATAAACTTGTCTTGTAAGTACCGCAGCACGCATAAACTTGGTAAGTCATGGAGCCCTTGCCTAACAGGGTTGTTCCATGCTGCATGAGGCCCTTAGAGATTGGGGTAGCCGGTAGCGCAATATTCTTTCCTCCTAATGATCTAGGTAAATCTTATCTTGTTTAGTCATTACTAAATTATTTTAAGTTCTCGAGTCGTGGACACTTGAGAACTCCCTAGAATGATGAGTCATGAGTACGAGTTTTTTATGAGTTATCATATTTTTGACACGCGATATATTGGATAATACTCACACTCGATTGCCCGATGCCACCACAAACAATTCTATAGTGTCGTGAGGATTGTGAACTTGTACATAAACTTGTCTTGTGAACTTACATGCAAAGCTGGTCTGGTAACATAAATTTATATCGACATAAGGAAGCACATAACAATAATTACTAAAAGAACATAATTAAAGGGAACACAAAATACACACAAGAATTTCTGGTCGCATGCGCCCACTGGCCGCATGGAATCACTTGTCGCATACACCCACTAGCCGCATGCACTCACTGGCCACATCCACCCAATTATCGCATGGACTCACTTGCCGCATGCTCAGGATTAAAGTCTACTTCTTGGGTCAAGTGCTAGTGATGGATCAATAAATGAAGTGTCAGTGAAGTGACATAAAGTGATGGATGTTACAGGCCGTAAAGTATGTCAGGGAGAAAAGACAAGAATCATAAAAAGATATGCCAAACAGTTCAGAGTCATGCGTTCGAGAAAAACAGCTCGTGATCGCATGAACTGCATGCCGCATACACTGCTTACCGCATAAACGCCCCTCTTGGACTTAGCAAATTTTTTATTCGTTCAGCGAGTGAAAACACAAGCAGTTCAAGGATTAGCTGTAAACACCATAATTTTTAGATTTTAATTTTAATTTTATTTAATATTGGTTCTGTAATTCTTGTGATTAAGGAAGAATTATTTATTTATTTTAAGCTAAATATAATATATTATATTCATAGATTTATATTTATGTGTATTTAATTAATTACTATTATTGTACAAAAAATATATTTTTGGGTGTACAACAAATATTAGAGTATTATAATTTTTTTTGGATTTTATTGAGTTCCAAAACTATTTTATACGTCTATATATGCATATACATATATATGGTTATTTATTAATTAAACCAATCCAAACCAAACCAACCCATACTTAAACCTAAACTCGAACCTGTTAACCCACAACCCGACCAACTTACACCCGAACCCACAACCCTAGCTACAGTAACCAACTATTCGAAACTGCCGAAACCCCTCCGTTCGAATCCCTGAAACTACCAAACCCCCTCGTTTCCCATTCTGAAACTTCCTGTAAACCTCCAGATTTTTTCAGAATTTAAAAACAAATTTTTAGATTTTTTCTGAGATTTTTACTAATTAAAATCAATATTTTCTGGTATTAAATTAACTTTTTGATTTTATTAAATATTAAAATATTATAAAAATAATATTTTTGGATGTAAAATAAATAATTAGACATACTGTAATTTTTCTAAAATTTATTGGATCCCAGAACTATTTTTAAAGACCTAAAAATAATGTTTTAATTAAACCATCCTGAACCAAACTGGTTTAAACCCATATAAACCAACCCAAACCAAATCCTGAATCGAACCGGACCCCATCCTATTGGATCGGGTCATATCTGAACCCGACCCGACCCACTACCCGAAACCCGACCCGAACTATGCTACATTAACCCAACCCCAAACCCCTGACGACCCAACTTCCCCAGCCGTTTCCCGCCGCTCCGATTTCCCCTCTCCGCTACCACCACGTCCGATCGCCTCCCGGTCGTTTCCCCATGCCGCTCCACCTCCTTCAATCGCCGTCCCTTCTCCTCCCCGGCCTCCTATTTAAAGCCTCGACCCCAGCCACCCCTTTACCCAACACCACCGCCACCTTCACCACCGTCCTCCGGCGTCTCCCTCCGACCTCGATAGCCCCACCCGACCCCGAGTTCCTCTCCGACGATGCCTTCGCCCTTCTCCCTGCAGCAGCCGCCGACCCGAGCACTCCTCCAGCAGCCGCAGCTCCGTCGCCGACGAGCAGCAACCCGCCGCCCGCAGTCGCCGCGCCGCCCTGACACGAGAAGGTCTGCGAGGTAACTGTCTTCCCGCTTGCGTAACTCCTTGTCCGGAGATCTGTATCTCGTTCTGTCGAATCATGTACGTAGACCGCGTGACCATCTCGAAACTCGTACAACTCATTTGGGATATCATGTCCTGTGTCGATCGCAAACCGCGAAGCAAAAACAGAAAAATATTTCCCAATTTTTAAAAATTCAGAATTTGTCCCAAATATCCCAGTTCACGACCGTTTTGCGACCAACCTGCAAAATATTTTCAAGATCCACCTAATCAGTAATTTAGACCGTATAACCTAGTTTTAAATCCTATTTTTAGTTTAATTTAATGAGTTGAAGATTATATGTTATTAGAGGGTAAAAATGACCAAAAGATTGGTTATTTAAAACCTTGAATTTTCCTGAACTGGGAGTGCCCAGCTAAACGAGGCAACTTGGTCGTGTGCGAACTTCACCAAAAGGTGCGCGCCGTTAATACAGACGTATGGGATTTCATGAAAGTTGATTTGGATGTGCGTGCACACCGGAATCAACGCGTATCCGTCGACAATATCTCGTATCGGCCCTGTTCTAAAACTCGTTGTAACTTCGTATACGCTCATCGTTTCGAAACAAAACTTATGCCATCAGACCAGTAGTGATACGCTGGTCCTGTGACCCAAGTTTGGTTCGATTCTGAGAACGTTTATAAAATTCCGTATCGTGGGCCCCACGGCTCCACTTGACGGGCAATTTTGTGGTCGGCTCATCAGAATCTAGTTCTGGATATTCCGTTGGGTTTATATCGTCGTTCTGGACTTGTGGACACTAAGTTTGATAAATTTTGAGAACTTTGTCTCTGACACATTTTTCGATGCGAAACAGGCCACATGTGGACCCCGCTTTGACAAAAAACTGTCACTTTTGCCCATGTGTCCAAATTGGACTTATGGACAGACAATTCTAGCTATTTGATATCTTTTGAGCATGATGGTAGTATTTATTTCAGCGAGCGGAGGAGTACTTGAAGATCCCACGAATACCGGAGCAACTGTTGGAATCCAAGCACCAGGCAAGTGTACCTTGCCAATCTTGTAGTTCTTGTTACATAATATTCCTTTGATTTATTTATATGATATAAATATTCAACCTAAGACCGTGTGACATTATTTAGCGTCCAAATAACATTCTGGTGTCAACACCGTACGCAGAGTCGTGTAATGTCACTAGAGATTGATATCGCAACCCTATATATCTTCGTGCTTGCATTATCAAGTACGTCATACCATAGGATACTTGACACTGTTCATGAGACAGAATCTTCCTGAGATATTCATGGTGATTCTGTATAGGTTACAAGATTTGTGACATAGACTTTATACATATGCTTAGTGATCATTATGACTCGCTGCATCAGTTAGAGGTCATGATCTTGCGTGTCATGGACATGAGATGTATGATTACATTGGGTGGGAAGAGTCATACCATACAAAGGCTGATTATATATATGTAGTTTTATGGAGGTGCCTTAGACTCTGAACAGAGCTTTGGCACAAGTTCTGGTCCTTCGAGATAAATGCTGCTATGGGTTTCTTCGACACAGAGCTTATGGTAGTTTCAGCCTGAGTATGATTAATGCTCTTATTTGCATATCACATAGCTGGTTACATAGTTTACCCTATTGATTCATTTATTATTGCACTGCATTTATTTGGCTTGAGTTATTCTTTTACCTTTCTATGTCCCATGAGGACCTGGAATCCGGATTATGTCCCCATGTTTAGTAGATGAGTTCTACCCTGAGGTATACGGGACAGGAACAGACATGTCACGCCCCAGTCCCAAAATACCGAGGGACTAGACACGTGGCAATGGCCAGCAGTACGCACCGATGGACAAACCCAATTTAATGGATCCATCAGGGCATACTTAAGCTGTAAAATCAAGTCTACGACAACATGGCACAACTAATCTCATCCACAAAAGATATAAAATAAGATCTACAGAATAATAAAGAATGTAAATCATCAGCAAGTCTCAACCAAGTACTTCGGGGAAATAACCCGATAAATATCTAATACATTGGTTCAACAGAACAGAAAGTAAATGACTGAAATAAATAATAAATACTGAGCATAAAACATGGATACTCAGGAGAAGTCCTCGGCTAACACCTCGTCCTCGGATGGCGGTACAACTCCTGGTTCAGCTCCTGCTCCGGTCCCGTAAACCTCGGGATAGATCTCGTCCTCAAATCCTGGGGACATAATCCGGATCCAGGTCCTCAGGGGACATAGCAAGGTACAAGAAAGCTCAAGCAAAAATAAATACAGTACAGAAAATAAATAGAATAAGTAGGGCAAGTAAGTAACCATCTAAGTGAAAATGCAAGTGAGAGCAGCACGAGTACTCAGGCTGGGCCACTACAAGCTCTGTGTCGGGGAGCCGGTAGTGGTAATAACCGGTAGTGGGTCTAGCTCTGCTTCGAGAGTCTATGACCTCTCAATAATAGTGGATGTATATATATATGGAACAGCCTGTAGCCTGTGTGTCTCTCCCCACCCAATGTAACCACGCATATCATGACCACAACGTCTCATGTCCATGTCAAGCGGGATCATAGCTAATGCAACCAGTCATACTATATCTAAGAATATAATGTCCATGTCCTGTATCCTATACAGAATCACCACGAATATCTCGAGAAAATCCTGTCTCATAAATAGTGTCAAGTGTCCTGGGTCATAATGTACTTGGTAAGACAAGTACGAGAATATAAAGTGTCACGTAAGTCCATATCTAGATGACAGTACCCAACACTGCGTACAGTGTTGGCACCCGACTGATAATCGGACGCTAAGTACGTCACACGGTCCTAGGTTAAGCATGCACAGCAATATAAATAAAGCAAGAAAATATATAATAATACTGCAGAGTTTGGCAAGGTACACTTGCCTGATGTCCGAATACCAACAACTGTCCCTGTATCGGTGGATCCGGTAGGTACTACTCCAAAAGCTGTAATAAATATCACCAATAGTCTCAGAAGGTGTCAAACTGCTAGAAATGCCTGTCCTTACGTCCAATTTGGACACAAGGGCAAAAATGTCATTTTCGGGCCAAAGCAGGGTCCACACGTGGGCCACTTTGCACCGAAAAGCGTGTCCGAGTCCAAAGTCTCCAAATTCTGCAAACTCAGTGTCTACAAGTCAGGAACAACGATACGAACCCAACGGAACTTCCAGAATTGGATTTCGATGAGCCGATCACAAAATTGCCCGTCAAGTGGAGCTTGTGGGGCCCACGATACGCGATTTTGTCAACGTTCTCAGAATCGAACCAAACTTGGCTCACAGGACCAGTATATTGCTACGAGTCCGATGGTATAAGTTTTGTCTCGATCTGATGTGTGTACACAAAGTTACAGCGTGTTCTAGAAGAGTCGGATACGGGGTGTTGTTCGCGGATACGCGTTGATTCCGGGGTGCACGCACCTCCGAATCGACTTCTGCGAAATTCCACACGACCGTATCGACGATGCGCACGGTTCGGTAAAGACCGCGTACGACTAAGTCATCCTGTTTGGCGGGGCGCACTCAGTTCCGGGGTGAAACAGGGCATTATTTTTCCTGTTTTTGGATCGCGGTGTATGATTGCCACAGGACGCGATGCACCGAGCGGGTTGCACGGGCACCGAGAGGGTTATACAGTCTACGCATAGCAACTGACGGAAATTAAATCGGAGTTGCGAGGTGAGAGAAATTGGTACCTGAACAGGGCCCCGTGAATCTGTTTTTCACGTGTCCGAGAGTCACTTTGTGTCCTGGTCGTGTCCTCGCGTCTGCCGAGTGGTGGTGACACTGAAGTCGGACGGGGAGTACATTGATGACGAGTAGGGGCCGGAGAGAACCGGTAGTGGTGTGACTCGATGCTGGATTGCTTGTGACGCGTGTCCAGGCCAACTATGATCTCTGGTCGACACCGCGGTGCCATAAGAGAACATGCAAGGAGAAGCGGCGGTCTGGTCTCGATGAGGGAAGGACCGATGCGACGAGACTGGTGTTGGCTGGAATCTGCCGCTGCTCGCCCGTGAACAGCGGGTTCGAATAGCATGCGCCGGTCTTCCGTGACAGCCGACGTTGCGGCCCGAGCAGTTGTCGGCAGGGGATTTTGCGGAGAGCAGGGTTCAAATGGCGTCAGAACTTTGGGGTCTGCAGTTGTACTTTGAGGGACGTCGGAGGGAGGTCACCCAGGTCTGCGTGGGGGAGGTCATGGCGGGTTAGTTGGACGGGAGTCTCGGAGGAGGTTGGCGAGTAGGAAGTTCTGGTTATGGTGGTGATGGTGATGCAGGGGGAGGAGGCTCCGGCGGCTTCAGGCGGTTGGCAAAGGCCGAGGGTAGGCCGACATGGTGGTAGAGGAGTTGTAGGCTGCTCCGGCGAGGGTGGCCGGAGGGGAGGTGACGTCGACGAGAGGTCTCAGGCGAGGGAGGTTGGCGATCGCAGTGATTTCAGCCGCGCGGAGGAGGACAGCGGCGAGGGGGAATCACCGGAGAAAGGAGGAGAGATAGTGGAGTCCGGCAAGGACGAACGGGGAGGTGGTTGGCAGCGTCGTGGGGATGAGGACGGCAGACGGGATCTCCGGTGGGGACGGCGGTTCACGGTGGTGAACAGGAAGGGGGCTGGGGGAGTCGGCTGCATCTAGGTTTAGGGATTTCTTTTGAGAGGAAAACAAGAGGAAGGGAAGAAGAAAGCTATTTTATATATGGGGACTTGGGTTTGGGTTGACCAAGGTAAATGGCTTGGTCAACACCTCTTGGGCTTGGCCTTGGGCTCACATTAGGATGTTGGGTGTTTGGTACGGATTTAATTCGGTTTAAATGTACCTTAGTTTTTAGGGCTTTAAAACTATTTTCGGAGTCCAATAAATTCCCAAAAAATTACCCTATGTCCGATTTTCTATTTTATACCATAAAATATTATTTCCATAATATTTGAATATTAATTAGCATCATCAGAAAAATCCTTTAATCACAAATATCTTAGTTTTTAGATTCCAAAAAATTTATAGAAAAATAGCGGGAAAAATGTATTTAAAATTTTGAAAAACAGAGGGCTTACAATCTACCCAACTTATAAAAATTTCGTCCTCGAAATTAAATTTAAGCCATGGTAGAAGCCAAGGATGGTATAAGATTTGCATTGGTTAAGATGCAAGGCTAGGTCTAACGGTGTGGGCGAAGTTGTACGTTGCACGTTCCAAAAATCATGGGAGAAATCCATATGAGCGAAAATAGGTTTCTTCATGTGTCATGTCCAATAGTGTGGACACCTAAATGCTCTTTTGCATAAAAGTGTCCAACAATTGGAAAATTGCACAAAGATGGAAATTGGGTGATGGTCACGTCTAGGCCAAGAATGTGGAATTTGTAGGAAGGCAGTGACTAGTGAAGTGCTCCAATTATCGAAGCAATGGTAAGGCGCGCCAAGGGATACCATGTTGTAAAACTAAATAAAATGCCGCATTCTCTTTCTAAGCGGATTCGAGCTAGCCTCAGTCTCACTATCTAAGCCAAGTAGGTCTAATTCTTAGGTGAGGGGGGTTTCACCATCAAGCCAACTTAAAACAATATCGTCCTCCAACTTCAATGCCGATTATATCACATATGATATGTCCTTGATTACGAAAGGATAATCCTCAAGTATGTGATCGGCCCACGGGGTATATCTAGTATTCTCTGTATATCAATTTATACCAAGCACGAGGTTTCGTCTTTCCGAAATAAGGAAAGACGGAGACCAATAATAAAGAGTCCAAGGGCAGCGTAATAGAATAGAAGTATCGGGATCAAGGCGTTTAAAGAATTCAAATAGAAATTGTCAAAGCAGTTGTGGATTGAAATCCTATTTTGGTAATCCTTTGTTCGCCTGCTCGTATTAGCACAATTATGTAACCGATACGATATACTCAGACATAACTAGAGGGCAAGTATACTAGTCAACTATATATCTCAATCCACGTAAGGTAGTCGTGCGAAGAGCGAACCAAAATGCACTAAGGTTGATCAGACCGTAATACATTGATTCTGAATAGACAATTGTATTAGTGTGGTTGATCAGGCCCCAATAACACATATGTCATGAACAAGCTCGATAAAAGGATAAGCTTGCAAAACTAGGCTATATAAGCAGCATAAGTCAAGGTAGTACATCAATTATAAGTACGCTAGATGATGATGCAAGGAGGTACAATTTAATTCAAGTTCACAAAGACAAAACAAAATAAGCAATAATAATAAAAGACTTTACAATCTCTTCAGTTATCATACAACTCCTTGTCTATGTCGCTAGTCGACCAAATGGGGCAAGGACCTCTAATTTCTATCGTCTGAATAAACACTGTCGTCTTATGCTAGCATGCGATTAATGCCATTCGGTTTCCCGCCTTGATGGGTCAAGTGGACTATGTGGGCTAGGTTGTGAAGCATACTATCCAACTTATAAAAATTAAACTAATACTGTGACAGTCTTAAGAGGGTCCTACAAAATAACCTTGCACATCTAAATAAAACAGAAACTCTTATTAGGGTCTCCTATGGTATCACGTAAGTAATGGTCATCTTAAGTCTTAATCATAGTGCTCATGGGTCATGTGTCAATAGCGAGAATGGACAGGTTACTAGTCTCAAGGGAATATAACTTGTATCGAGGTGGGGGTACAATTTATGTGATTTAAGGGATAATTATCGGGTCATAATCTACAAGATTAACTCAAACTTATCGAACTCTAACTACCAAGCACAAAATTTCAAATTTAAGACTACAGCTATATTCCTAGCAAACTATGGGTCCTTAACAAGGAGTAAAATTACTTGGCCTACTATCAGAAGTATCAGGTGGCACGAATTGAAAGACGGAGGAAAGAAGAACATATTTTAGTCGTTGCGCATTAGCGAACGTTAAGGTCGCCGATGAACATCATAGGAAATTAAAATAAGGGGCTCTAGATAGTAGCATGGTTTCCTAAGGGAAGTAGCATGCTAGTTGCTAGGTTTGAGGTATGATTAGGAAAATGTTTTATACATTGCTCTTGGCTTTCTAAGGTACTGTCTACTTATCTCAAGACAAGAACCTAAATTTGTAGTTCTCCAATACTTCTCTAACTATGAAGGTTAGGTTCAGTCCTAATATTAAATTTTGGTTTCCTATTGGTTCTTCAATACTAGGGTCAAACATTATGATAAAAGTTCTAACTAACTCTAGTAGTGTCTATACTACTCTCAAGTCTTCATAATTCATCAGGGGGTAATGGTACACCAATTCTAGAGATAAGGAATTCTAGAGTTCACTAGATATTCTAGACTTAGTGGGGTGTCAATACTCTAGCTGTACTCTTAATAAGAATGTTACCCTACTTATCCTTCTATCAACAGGGACTTCTATATTCTAGGAGAAGGCTATACTTAAGGAACTAATGAGAAGGCATATGAATCAAGCATGATGCAATTATTCAACGGAATGGATTGGAAGGAGGATGAGTCATAGTCAGTTGTGGATGAGATCCTATACTCTAATCCTAGGTGCAGGCTTGCTCGGTTCCTAAGTTGAAACCGAACGATTTAGTCGTAGACCTGCATGGGCCACCACAAAAACCATGTTACGCCCCAGTCCCAAAATACCGAGGGACTAGACACGTGGCAATGGTCAGCAGTACGCACCGATGGACAAACCCAATTTAATGGATCCATCAGGGCATACTTAAGCTGTAAAATCAAGTCTACGACAATATGGCACAACTAATCTCATCCACACAAGATATAAAATAAGATCCACAGAATAATAAGGAATATAAATCATCAGCAAGTCTCAACCAAGTACTTCGGGGAAACAACCCGATAAATATCTAATACATTGGTTCAACAGAACAGAAAGTAAATGACTGAAATAAATAATAAATACTGAGCATGAAACATGGATGCTCAGGAGAAGTCCTCGGCTAATACCTCGTCCTCGGATGGCGGTACAACTCCTGGTTCAGCTCCTGCTCCGGTCCCGTAAACCTCGGGATAGATCTCGTCCTCAAATCCTGGGGACATAATCCGGATCCAGGTCCTCAGGGGACATAGCAAGGTACAAGAAAGCTCAAGCCAAAATAAATGCAGTGCAGAAAATAAATAGAATAAGTAGGGCAAGTAAGTAACCATCTAAGTGAAAATGCAAGTGAGAGCAGCACGAGTACTCAGGCTAGGCCACTACAAGCTCTGTGTCGGGGAGCCGGTAGTGGTAATAACCGGTAGTGGGTCTAGCTCTGCTCCGAGAGTCTACGACCTCTCAATAATAGTGGATGTATATATATATGGAACAGCCTGTAGCCTGTGTGTCTCTCCCCACCCAATGTAACCACGCATATCATGGCCACAACGTCTCATGTCCATGTCAAGCGGGATCATAGCTAATGCAACCAGTCATACTATATCTAAGAATATAATATCCATGTCCTGTATCCTATACAGAATCACCACAAATATCTCGAGAAAATCCTGTCTCATGAATAGTGTCAAGTGTCCTGGGTCATAATGTACTTGGTAAGACAAGTACGAGAATATAAAGTGTCACGTAAGTCCATCTCTAGATGACAGTACCCAACACCGCGTACAGTGTTGGCACCCGACTGATAATCGAACGGTAAGTACGTCACACGGTCCTAGGTTAAGCATGCACAGCAATATAAATGAAGCAAGAAAATATATAATAATACTGCAGAGTTTGGCAAGGTACACTTGCCTGATGTTCGAATACCAACAACTGTCCCTGTATCGGTGGATCCGGTAGGTACTACTCCAAAAGCTGTAATAAACATCACCAATAGTCGCAGAAGGTATCAAACTGCTAAAAATGCATGTCCTTACGTTTAATTTGGACACAGGGGCAAAAAGGTCATTTCCGGGCCAAAGCGGGGTCCACACGTGGGCCACTTTGCACCGAAAAGCGTGTCCGGGTCCAAAGTCTCCAAATTCCGCAAACTCAGTGTCTACAAGTCAGGAACGACGATACGAACCCAACGGAACTTCCAGAATTGGATTCCGATGAGCCGATCACAAAATTGCCCGTCAAGTGGAGCTTGTGGGGCCCACGATACGCGATTTTGTCAACGTTCTCAGAATCGAACCAAACTTGGCTCACAGGACCAGCGTATTGCTACGAGTCCGATGGTGCAAGTTTTGTCTCGATCTGACATGTGTACACAAAGTTACAGCGTGTTCTAGAAGAGTCGGATACGGGGTGTTGTTCGCGGATACACGTTGATTCCGGGGTGCACGCACCTCCGAATCAACTTCTGTGAAATTCCACACAACCGTATCGACGATGCGCACGGTTCGGTAAAGACCGCTTGCGACCAAATCGTCCCGTTTGGCGGGGCGCACTCAGTTTCGGGGTAAAACAGGGTATTATTTTTCCTGTTTTTGGATCGCGGTGTGCGATCGCCACAGGACGCGATGCACCGAGCGGGTTGCCCGGGCACCGAGAGGGTTATACAGTCTACGCGTAGCAACTGACGGAAATTAAATCGGAGTTGCGAGGTGAGAGAAATTGGTACCTGAACAGGGCCCCGTGAATCTGTTTTTCACGTGTCCGAGAGTCACTTTGTGTCCTGGTCGTATCCTCGCATCTGCCGAGTGGTGGTGACGCTGAAGTCAGACGGGGAGTACATTGATGACGAGTAGGGGCCGGAGAGAACCGGTAGTGGTGTGACTCGACGCTGGATTGCTTGTGACGCATGTCCAGGCCAACTATGATCTCTGGTCGACACCGCGGTGCCATAAGAGAACATGCAAGGAGAAGTGGCTGTCTGGTCTCGATGAGGGCAGGACCGATGCGACAAGACTGGTGTTGGCTGGAATCTGCCGCTGCTCGCCCGTGAACAGCGGGTTCGAATAGCATGCGCCGGTCTTCCGTGACAGCCGACGTTGCGGCCCGAGCAGTTGTCGGCAGGGGATTTTGCGGAGAGCAGGGTTCAAATGGCGTCAGAACTTTGGGGTCTGCAGTTGTACTTCAAGGAACGTCAGAGGGAGGTCACCCAGGTCTGCGTGGGGGAGGTCATGGCGGGTTAGTTGGACGGGAGTCTCGGAGGAGGTTGGCGAGTAGGAAGTTCTGGTTATGGTGGTGATGGTGATGCAGGGGGAGGAGGCTCCGGCGGCTTCAGGCGGTTGGCGAAGGCCGGGGGTAGGCCGACATGGTGGTAGAGGAGTTGTAGGCTGCTCCAGCGAGGGTGGCCGGAGGGGAGGTGACGTCGACGAGAGGTCTCAGGCGAGGGAGGTTGGCGATTGCAGTGATTTCAGCCGCGCGGAGGAGGACAGCAGCGAGGGGGAATCACCAGAGAAAGGAGAAGAGATGGTGGAGTCCGGCGAGGACGAAAGGGGAGGTGGTTGGCAGCGTCGTGGGGAGGAGGACGGCGGACGGGATCTCCGGTGGGGAAGGCGGTTCACGGTGGTGAACAGGAAGGGAGCTGGGGGAGTCGGCTGCATCTAGGTTTAGGGATTTCTTTTGAGAGGAAAACAAGAGGAAGGGAAGAAGAAAGCTATTTTATACATGGGGACTTGGGTTTGGGTTGATCAAGGTAAATGGCTTGGTTAACACCTCTTGTGCTTGGCCTTGGGCTCACATTAGAATGTTGGGTGTTTGGCACGGGTTTAATTCGGTTTAAATGTACCTTAGTTTTTAGGGCTTTAAAACTGTTTCCGGAGTCCAATAAATTCCCGAAAAATTACCCTATGTCCGGTTTTCCATTTTACACCAAAAAATATTATTTCCATAATATTTGAATATTAATTAGCATTATCAGAAAAATCCTTTAATCACAAATATCTTAGTTTTTAGATTCCAAAAAATTTACAGAAAAATAGCGGGAAAAATGTATTTAAAATTTTGAAAAAACAGAGGGCTTACAAGACATTAAAGCAGTACCAGCACCAGAGGATGAGGTGATGCCAAAATATTTCTCCTGAGTATTTGCTTTATATACTCAGTCTTTTCTGTTCTTGATACTCTATTTCATGTCTCGTGGAATAATGTATTAAACTCATTATCGGATTGTTCTCCGAGATATTTATTGAGTCTTGTTGATTATTATTTCATCATGATGATTCTGATATTGATTGTATTTATCTTCTGTGGATGAGATTAGTAACATTTATTGTTGGTTTACAGCTTAAGTACACTCTAATGGGTCCATTAAATTGGATTTGTCCATTGGAGGGTGTTGTTGGCCATTGCCACGTATCTAGTCCCTCAGTATTTTGGGACTAGAGCGTGACATAATTTTTTTGGTGGCCCATGCAGGTCAATGACTAAATTGCTTCAGTTTTAACTAAGGAACTGAGCAAGCTTGCGATAAGGATATGATAAGTTATAGGATCTCATCCACTTGCTTGAATCGTTCTTAATCTCTATCGGATTCGAATTTTTTGACTTGCATCCTGCCTTGCTTCCTTTGTGCGCCTTTTATAGTTTATTTTGGATGCAAAGTAATAGAATCACAAGCAAGCAATGAGACTCCTGCAGGAATACCACAAGGTGCTGTGGTCACCTACGAAGATGAAGTGACACCAGAAGATAGAGGTCAATTAACTCAACAAGGACAGCTTATGGACGGACAGTAGATGTTCCAAATTTTCTATGCCATGATGCAAGCCCAACAGAATGTTCATCAAGAGGCCCAGAAAACAACAGAGGACACCACCACAAGGACGCGGACAAGCTTTTGCGATGATAGTGGAGGACTCACAGACTCGAGGATTAGCGAATATGCGTAAGATTTAAACTTTATCATAGCTATCTATCCCTAGTGATGCCTTAGCACGTGCCTGTTTATTCCATTTCCATATCCCTAAACCTAGTATTTTGAACTTATTAATAATTGATAACATAATTTTCCTAAGCTATAGATTTCCTTGCTCTGTCCAGATTCCTTTACTCTTGAATTACTTAACTTTCATTGTCTAGGAAAATAAATTATTTCTTCCTTATGTGTTTTACTTAACCCTCATCATTCGATTTCTCCTTGATCAAGAATCTTTGTTTGTGTGTCGTGCTTCGAACATATTTTACAACCGTATCATCTCTTCTGACCGGGAATATTTCATTATTCTTTGATTACGATGATGCAATCCTCATAAGGAGGGTAGATTATAAACCCCCAGATTTTTCAGAATTTAAAAATAAATTTTTGGGTTTTTCTGAGATTTTTACTAATTAAAATTAATATTTTCTCGTATTAAATTAATTTTGTGATTTTACTAAATATTAAAATATTATAAAAATAATATTTTTGTGTGTAAAATAAATAATTAGACATACTGTAATTTTTCTGGAATTTATTGGACCCTAGAACTATTTTTAAATACCTAAAAATAATGTTTTAAATAAACTATCCTGAACCGAACCGGTTTAAACCCATATAAACCAAATCCTGAATCGAACCGGACCCAATCCTATTGGATCGGGTCAGATCTGAAATCGACCCGACCCACTACCCGAAACCTGACCCGAACTATGCTACAGTAACCCAACCCCAAACCCCTGACGACTCAACTTTCCCGGCCGTTTCTCGCCGCTCCGACTTCCCCTCTCTGCCGCCACCGCGTCCGATCGCCTCCCGGCAATTTTCTCGCGTCGCTCCACCTCCTGCAACCGCTGCCCCTTCTTCTCCCCGGCCTCCTATTTAAACCCTCGACCCCGGCCACCTCTTCACCCAACGCCACCACCACCTTCACCACCGTCCTCCGACGTCTCCCTCCGACCTCGATAACCCCACCCGACCCCGAGCTCCCCTCCGGTGATTCCTCCGCCATTCTCCCTGCAGCAGCCGCCGACCCGAACTCTCCCCCATCTGCTGCAGCTCCGCCGCCGACGAACAGCAACCCGTCGCCCGCAGTGGCCGCGACGCGCCGCCCTGACACGAGAAAGTCCGCGAGGTAACTGTCTTCCCACTTGCGTAACTCCTTGTATGGAGATCCGTATCTCGTTCTGTCAAATCCTGTGCATAGACCTCGTGACCCTCTTGAAACTCGTACAACTCGTTCGGGGTATCGTGTCCTGTGTCGATCACAAACCGCGACAAAAAACAGGAAAATATTTTCCAATTTTTGAAAATTTAGAATTTGTCCCAAATACCCCAGTTAACGACCGTTTTGCCACCAACCTGCTAAATATTTTCATGATCCACCTAAACAGTAATTCAGACCATATAACCTAGTTTTAAACCCTATGTTTAGTTTAATTTAATGAGCTGTAGATTGTATTTTATTCGAGGGTAAAAATGACCAAAAGATTGGTTATTTAAAACCTTAAATTTTTTTGAACTGGGTGCGGCCCGCCAAACGAGGCGACTTAGTCGTGTGCAAACTTCACCGAAAGGTGCACGCCGTCAATACAGACGTGTAGGATTTTGCGAAAGTTGATTTGGATGTGCGTGCACACCGGAATCAACGCGTATCCGTCGATAATACCCCGTATCAGCCCTGTTCTAAAACTCATTGTAACTTCGTGTACGCTCGTCATTTCAAAAAGAAAATTGTGTCATCGGACTCGTAGAGATACACTGGTCATGAAACCCAAGTTTGGTTCGATTCTGAGAACGTTGACAAAATCCCGTATCGTGGGCTCCACGGCTCCACTTGACGGACGATTTTTTGATCGGCTCATCGAAATCCAGTTCTGGATATTCTGTTGGATTTGTATTATCGTTCTAGACTTGTGGATACTAAGTTTGATGAATTTGGAGAACTTTGCCCATGGCACATTTTTCAATGCGAAGCGGGCCATATGTGGCCCCCGCTTTGACCAGAAACTGTCACTTTTGCCCATGTATCCAAATTAGACTTGTGGACAGGCAATTTTAGCTATTTGATATCTTCTGAGCATGATGGTAGTATTTATTTTAGCAACCGGAGGAGTAGTTGAAGATCCCACGAATACCGGAGCAACTGTTGGAATCCAAGCACTAGGCAAGTGTACCTTGCCAATCTTGCAGTTCTTGTTACATAATATTTTTTTAATTTATTTATATGATATAAATGTTCAACCTAGGACCGTATGACATTGCTTAGCGTCCGAATAACATTCGGGTGTCGACGCCGTACGCGAAGTCGTGTAACGTCACTAGAGATTGATATCGCGGCCCTATATATCTTCTTGCTTGCATTATCAAGTACGTCATACCATAGGACACTTGACACTGTTCATAAGACAAAATCTTTCTGAGATATTTATGGTGATTCTGTATAGGTTACAGGATTTGTGACATAGACTTTTTATATATGCTTAGCTATCATTATGACTCGCTGTATCAGTTAGAGGTCATGATCTTGCGTGTCATGGACATGAGACGTGTGATTACATTGGGTGGGGAGAGTCATACCATATAAAGCTGATTATATATATGTAGTTTTATGGAGGTGCCTTAGACTATGAATAGAGCTTTGGCACAAGTTCTGGCCCTTCGAGATAAATGTTGCTATGGGTTTTTTCGACACAGAGCCTATGGTAGTTTCAGCCTGAGTATGATTAATGCTCTCATTTGCATATCACATAGCTGGTTACATAGTTTACCCTATTGATTCATTTATTATTATACTGCATTTATTTGGCTTAAGTTATTCTTGTACCTTGCTATGTCCCCTGAGGACCTAGAATCCGGATTATGTCCCCAGGTTTAGTAGAGGAGTTCTACCCCGAGGTATACGGGACAAGAGCAGACATTAGAGCAGTACCAGCACCAGAGGACGAGGTGATGCCATAAGATTTTTTCTGAGTATTTTCTTTATATACTCAGTCTTTTTTGTTCTTGATACTCTATTTAATGTCTCGTGGAATAATGTATTAAACTCATTATCGGGTTGTTCCCCGAGATATTTATTGAAACTTGTTGATTATTATTTCATCATGATGATTCTGATATTGAATGTATTTATCTTCTGTGGATAAAATTAGTATCATAGACCTTTATTATTGTTTTACAGCTTAAGTACACTCTAATGGGTCCATTAAATTGGGTTTGCCCATTGGAGCGTGCTACTGGCCATTGCCACGTGTCTAGTCCCTCGGTATTTTGGGACTGGGGCGTGACACTTTCCCCTCCTATACCCTATGTATACAGACCACCACCACTAGCATCTCCCCTATGACCACCATCGACCACCACCGACACCATCAACGGTCGACCGCGAGCACGCGAATGGCGCAGGAGCAACAACAGCAGCAGCAGCAGCAGCGTGGCCTAAACCTCCACTTCGCAGCTAGTTTTCTCCTCCCTCGCTCCATAAATTTCTAAACAAATTTTGCAGGTAAACTTACAACCTATACGCCCTCAACTCCCTTCAAATATTTTGTTTAAAATTATTCTACGTTGATCGCAAATTATGATCCAAAATCAAGAAAAACTTAATTTCGGGATCATTAGAAACTGTCCCAACATCCTGTTTTCCAAAGCCGTTTTCTTTCAAACCAATGAACCAAAATTTGAATTTCTTTTTCCTAATTAAAGACAACATAACAAAGTTTTAATTTCTTTAATTAGTTTATTTTATTATTGATTATGTTATAATTTATTTACTGTTAAAATTTGTCAATGACTTGGTTTCGTAAACTTTTTTTTCGATACTGGGTACGTTCCACCAAATGAGACAACTTCGTCGTGTGTAAATTATACCGAAAGGTGCATATCGTCAACGCAGATGTGTGAAATTTTGTAAAAGTTGATTTGGATGTGCGTGCATACCGAAATCAATGCGTATCCGTCGAAAAGTTTCGTATCGGCCTATTCGGATACTCATCATAATTTTGTGTGTGCTTGTCATTTCGTAATAAAACTTACGACATCGGATTCGCAGCGTTATGCTGGTCCTGTGACCCAAGTTTGGTTCGATTCTAAGAACGTTGACGAAACACCATTTTACGGGCCCCACAATTCCACTTAACGGATGATTTTGTGACCGGCTCATCGAAATCCGGTTCTGGAAGTTTCGTTGGGTTCGTATGATCGTTCTGGACTCGTAAATACTAAGTTTAAAATTTTTTAAGAACTTTATTTCTGGCATATTTTTTGGTGCGAAGTAGGCCACATGTGGACCTCACTTTGACCAGAAACTGTCAATTCTGTCCCTGTATCTAAATTAGACTTATGGGTAATCAATCCTATCTATTTTAAGTATTATGAGAATAATGCTGATGTTTATTTCAGTATCCGGAGGCTTAATTGGAGATTCTACTTTTACAAGAGTAGTTGACGGAATTCAGACCCCTGGCAAGTGTACCTTGCCAACATGCAGTAAAACTTGTTATATTATCGACTGGTGTTTCTTTTTATATATTCTTGTGCTGTGCCTGTTCAACCTAGGACCGTGATACGTTTCTTAGCATCCGAACATGATTCAGGTGTCAACGTCGTACGCGGAGTCGTGTAACATCACTTAGAGAGTTGATACCACGATCATATTTTTTTTACGTGCTTGCTTTACCAAGTACGTCATATCGTAGGACTCTTGACACTAATTCATATGACATAATCTTTCTTGAGTTATTTATGGTAATTCTGTATAGGCTTACAGGATTAGTGATATGAGACTTGCATATATAGAGATATCATTATGACTCATTGTACTAGCTAAAGGTCATGATCTTGCGTGTTATGGACATGAGACATCGTAAGACATGAGGTTACATTGGGTAGGGAGAGACACACCATACTACAGGCTGATTATGTTTATATATATATACTACATTACTGGAGGTGCCTTAGACTCTGTCTCAGATCTTTGGCACATTTACTGGCCCTTCGAGATATTACTTGCTGCTATGGGCTTCCCGATATAGAGCCTATAGTAGTTTCAGCCTGAGTACGAGTGATGTCCTCACGTGCATATCACTTAGATGGTTACAGTAGTTTACCCTTGAGTATGTGGCATTATACTGTTTTACTTTGGCATACTGTTTCTTGTACCTTGTTACGTCCCTCTGAGGACCTGGTCCTTTGCCAGTTTTACAACATAGACAGTTGTGGAGCCTGCCTGGAGTTATTGATGTGTGTTGCTTTGTCTTGTAGGCATTAATGCTAGGTACTTATATCAGTTCTTTCAGAGTTATGGTTATTATTTATATTGTTTAATTCATCTGCTGATGTAGCCCAGTTTTATAGACTCACATTCCTTTCTCGAGTCTATTCGAGCTTATGTGTTATTGGCGGTCGACTTTAGCACATGTAGTTTATTCTTGATATTTTATTCTTTATGTGGATTAAGACATAGATATTTTCAGTATTCATAGATAATTACCCTTATTATACAGCTTATACGTATTCGAGTCAGACCAAAGTCTGGTCGAATGTGTAGCTGGCATGTTATGTATTTCTAGTTCTACGTATTTTGGGATTGGGGTGTTACATTAGCTCCAGAACACTTTGTGTAATGTACAGTCATGCATCCAACAAGATGGACGCATGCTGTCAGTATGCGGCAAGGAGTTCAGGCCGCATAACCCTATCGGGCCGCATAGTGCTCTCTACCGCATAGGTTGATGGCCGTATGAAGACTTCGTCTTCTCCAAAAGTAGGTTCAGCCATGCCTGAAAGCTCCTAAAACCAATTTTTTATTTTCTTCATAAAAACTTTATTTTAACTCTGAATCAAGTGAAACAAAAGCCAAATTGTACGAAATAAAATGCTCTAACATAAGGAACAACGAGTTTTCGAAAATACTAAGTTTTAATAGATCAAAACAAAAGAAATTCATGGAACCCACAAAAATTGTAAACTTAAAACTCAGATCTATAAAAATCTATACATCAAAATCCAAAACTCCAAGAACTAAAAATGATCAGCAACTCAAGGAGAACATTTTTCATCAAATATATTTTTTAACAACAACATATATATATAAAATTTGAAAATTTATGACTTCACCATTGAGCAAGATGTACTTGCCTAAGAGTCCAACGACCTCTTCCTAGCTAGGTCCGGTGCTAGGGTTCGGCTAGGAAAGGTGCACGGGGGTGAGGGAGAAGGGAACAAGGAAGAAGAAAATGAAAATGAAGAAGAAGAATAAGAAAGAGAGGCGAGAGAAAAAAAATGGTTTATTCATGGGTTCAGTCAAATAAACCGAACCAGGTGTCCATTCTAGATGTGGGTCATAAATCGGGTCTATGGCAATGCCAATGGATATTCTACAGGTCTCGGGTAGTCTCTCTCAACAACAGTAAAAATAAAAATAAATAAAATGACAGGAACCAACATGAGAAATACAGCAAAAATATATTATCAGAAAAAAATTAAATTCTAATATTCAAGAAATAAAAAAGCTGGAATCAGTTGTGACATTAATTATTTAAAATAAATTTTGTGTGCAAATAATAATAAATTATCTTTTAGTGACATGATAGAAAAGTATAATATTGATAATAATATTAATCAATAGATTTTGTTATAATTCATATTAGTATAGATAATAACAAATTAGTATAGATAATAAAAAATTTTGAAAATAAAATTACTGAAAGTAAAATTTGGAGGTCAAAACATCATTTTTTTTCCGGTTCTAATTTTGTTTTAAGTTCGTCAAACTGTGAAATGTTTATCCTATAGTAATTTTTGATACGATTATTTTGGCACAAATTGGACCTTGTTTCGATCTCCCAGTCAAAAATTATAATACTTTAAAATTTTAGAATTTATATTTTTGCCTGTAACATGTGTGTCTTGCTTTAGATGAAAATTCTTTTAATTTTTTGATGTTCAATGATAGCATATTTTACTTTGGATGTTAAATTGTTTTTCTAATTTATTTATAAAAATTGTTGGTACAACAATTTTTAAAAAAAAACTAAAACTAAATAAAACTAAACAAAAGTACTGTTAAAAAAAACCAGGACAAAAAAAAACCAAAAAGATAAATGAAATTTTTTTTTTTGGTGAGAACACACGTACTACATGCGTTTTCACTTTTTTTTTTGTGGGAACGCATGTACTACATGCGTTTTCAGATTTTTTTTTTCTTTTTATCTTTTTCTTTTTCTTTACGAGCATTTATTTTTTTAGAAAAATTATTGGTGAGAACGCATGTACTACATGCATTTCCATGTAGAAATATATATATATATATATATATATATATATATATATATTTTAGAAACACATTTCTTATATGCGTTTTGGTTTCTTTAATAAATTTTTTTTTCCGGAATAAGAACGCACATTGTTACGTACGTTTTTATTCTTTACGTACAATTTTGTCAAACTTATTTCTCTCAAACTAATTTTATTAATTTTTTTCTTTGTAAATTTTTTTTTGAAACATCAAATGACAGAGTAATGCTCTTCATACTTCAAATTTTTTCTTCCAAACTATTTCGTCTTATATGATAGCTGTGTGACATGTTAAATAATATTGTGTGTCATCTAACATAGTAGCTGGCATGATAAATTTTAACCTAAAAAATTAATCATCTAATTTTTTAATTTAAATATTAGTTTATTATTAACATTAATTTTAAAATTTATCATGTCATCTGCCACATTAACAGTGCCGCATAAAAAGAAATTGTTTGAATGAACATTTTTGTAGGTAAGGTATGCGAATAGCATTATTTAATGACAAATTACTAATTAAAACTAAATATTGTCCCCAAAAAATTGATCAAAAACTGGAAAATAATTTATTAGAAGGAAAATATATAATCCAAGTCCATTGTAGGCTTAATTAGTTAAGCAATGATGAAAACTTTAACAAACTCAACAACGCATAGACGCCAACTACTACTCCCCACATTCCCCCTCCATCTCCAGCTGCATTGGACGTCTGCGGCGCCTGCGGTGGCTGCATTGGTCCGCTCAGCGGCGGCTGCAATGTTGGAATTTGGGCCGGCCCGACGGTGATGCTGAACCTCATCCCTCCCTGGCAGTGTCCCTCGGTGGCGCATATGAACCAGTACTTGGCCGCTTTCGTCAGAATCACCCTGTCGTGGCCGCTGCTGTACTTGGCAACCACGCCCAAGCTCGAGTCGCAGGAACGAAAGACGTCCTCCGACACCTGGTACGCGTTGTGCTGCCCTTTCACGTACGTGAAAACTGCATCAAAAAGGAGAATTATAACCGTTCTATGATTCAAGATTTCAACCAACTAGGGAGAAATTATTTAGTGATCAGGTGGGAGTACTCTTGATTCTCCTCCACTTGATTGATCCGAGGATTTGAGGATGGAAAAAAAAAATTAAGACTGCTAGCTAGTGCATGCACTCATTTATCAAATGAGGGAGAATCAAGACTCATGGTGATCCGGATCATTGGATAATTTTCCATGGAAATCGAATGATTGCATGCAGTCTTGATTTTCCGTTCCATATTCAAATTCCCAGACCATCAAATAGAAGAGAGTCAAGACTCGTGGTGAACACGACTCAGTGAATAACTTCTCATATGATCGTAACTATGCGTATTCAACTAATGAAGGAAGGAAGGAAACAATAGTTAGGCAGCTGACCTAGAACATCACAGACGGAGAAGTTGTATTTCCGCGACCAGCTGAGATAGTTGTTGCCGTTGATCCACCCGTCGGTGTCTCCGACTGTGTAGTCGACGGCTCGAGCGCCGTGCTCTGCTACGAGAATCAGCAAACAGAGGATTGCTAACAAGATGTTACGGGATATTGCCATGGGAGATGGAGAGAGAGGAGGCTTCGTCTTCATGTTACAAATACATATGGTATCAGTATTATGTTTGAACAAACATGATACATGAGACCTGCTCAAGATATAACAATGCTTCAGCTAGACTCAATCGACAAAGAAAAAAAATTAAACATGAATGACAGAAGAAGAAGAAGAAAAAGAAGAAGGAAGGAAATGGTGGAAAAAAGTAAGTACAAGTTGGTAAGCACGCCAACCTCGACAAAGTTTGCTGTCAAGGGCCCAACATTGGTTGATAATATATATATCTTACAATTGAAGTCAGCGAGATTAACATCTTAACTTTTTGTGAAAAGGAGTTGTTGATATTGCTAATCAAGTAATCATTTGCTCAAGGAATGGTATGGACCTGACATGAAACGTCTCTGTCGTCGCTAGCGAGGACTCAGCGACATTCCATGAACGTTATGTGTGCTAAATCATGGGCGACGTTCAAACTTCAAAGGCGTTGTCGAAGCGTTGCCACACTGTGTCGTTGTAAACAACGGGTGTAGCCCACGAAACCTAACAACATTGTGGATGTGGTGACATTGGCCGACGTGCGTAGCGAGGTAAATGTCTTGGAGGACACGTCGCCAACTGTGTACTTGGCAGGCCATCAGTCCATTTTAAATAACGTTACATAGCAAACGCGTGCGTGCCAAATCGGTAATGTAACTTGAATTACTACTAAATATCCGCTATATTTGTAAAAATAGACATGTAGGTTGCTAAATTATGGAAGGAAATAAGTTGGGAGAGACTAATTGCAAATTCAGATAAGGAGATTGGGCGAGGGAGAGTAACTGTACTTGGGGAAGAGAGAGAAAAAGAAACTAAAGAGTAGAGTTAAAAACAGCCCCTAAACACAAGAAAAAGCCCCTGAACACAAGAAAAAATATACAGAAAGAACATGAAAAAGAATATATATATATATATATATATATATATATATATATATATATATATTAGTCCGAAAATTTTATATTATGGAATAAATCTATCTTACAATTTTTGATTTGGATTGCAATATTGATATTACATATGTATATTTTTAAGTAGATAATCCATTTTAAATAACGTTGCAAATGCGTGCGTGCCAAATCGATAATGTAACAATAATTACTACTAAATTTCCTCTATATTTGTAAAAATAGACATTATTTGCCACTTCAACTCTAAAATTCGAATGAAAAATAAATGAGAAAGTTATGAAATAAAATAAGAAAGGAGAGACTAATTGCAAAATTAGATTAGGAGATTGGCGAGTTAGAGTAAATGGACTTTGGGAAGAGAGAGAGAAATAGCAACAAAAGAGAAGTTAAAAACAGCCCCCTAAACACAAGGAAAAGACCCTAAACAAAAGAAAAAAATATAAAGAACATGAAAAAAAATAATAATAATATATATATATATATATATATATATATATATATATATATATATATATATATATATATATATATATATATATATATATATGTGTGTGTATCTAGATTTGAATAAGAGAATCCTGCCCCCATCGAATCCTGGTTGGCACCAAACACTAGAGATTTGAAAAGTGTTTTCACACGGAAAGAGGAAGAAGACCACGGGATCAGGATCTTCTAAGGAATAACTCTGATGGGGTTATTCAATCTCCTTGTCTTATCAACCTTCCTGCAAACCCTCTTGTTCGCAAGAGAGCTGCCCCATACCAGTTGACTCCTGGAACTGGGAACAACACAAACCGTCATGAGAGAAGGGCCGAACTCGACATACTGGTCAAAATCTCCTTGCCTTAACCGTAGAGCCTGACAAGCGGAACAAGAGATACTGAACCACCTAAGAAAACTGACACGTCCAGGAGCTCCACTGCAGCAGATTCTACCTCATTCGCCCAGCTTAATCGCCTAACATTAACGCTGGATATGAAGACCGGGCCGTCATTAGAGGAACCGAGGAGCGGTAGGCTGAAAATACGGGAACCTGGGAGATGGGAAAGGGGTCCGAAGGTGAGGGTAGGGGGTCAGGGGGCTAGAGAATAACGGAGCAATAAGAGTGGGGGGGGTGGAACAGAGGCAAGAAAGTCCCTCCCCAAGGGAAGGGGGAGGCAGGAGAGTGGCGACTCCAACCAAGGTGACCATACGACATGTCATATCAAAATATTTTAGTATCAAACTTTTTAATTAGGGTTAAAAAGTCTAAATTTATTTTCTAGATTTTTATAGAATTTTATGATAATTTTAGGTATTTTTTTGGAGTTATTTAGGTTATAAATGATTAATAATTAAGTACATGAAATTAAAAACTGAAAAAAATTTACCAAGTCAACATCTAGGTCCCTACTTGTCAGCCGTACAGTAGCATCGTGCTGGCCCCCAATGTCATCCAAAGCCCCCCACCCCATCCCACACGTGAGTCTCACTTTTAATTGGAACTGTACTCGATTTTGAGCCGACCTCTAAGCCGACTCCAAGCCGGCTTGTGCCTTGACCATTCAATCTAAGCAGGATCAGCCCAGATGTAAACCCCTGATTTTTTGCAAGAATTTTTAAATTGAAATTTTTCACAATTTTTTAGAATTTTCTAGGAAATTTCTGTAATTAAAATCAGGGTTTTAATAATTAAATAATTTTTATTTGATAATAAATGATATTAAAATATTATAAAAATAATATTTTTGGGTGTAAAATGAAAAACTGGACTTAGGGTAATTTTTCTGGAATTTATTGGGCCCCGGACCTATTTTTAAACACCTAAAAATAATTAAATTATTTAATCATTTAATTATCTGTTTATTTATTTAATTATTTATTTTATTTAGTTAAACCCTACAGCCCGGCCTAAACCGACTTCGGCCCACATGCCGGCCCAGTCCGCTCGCCCTATCAGGTCGGGTCGGGTCTGCCCGCACCCGACCCGCTAGCCCGCTTCCCTCTCACCCGTTCACCCAGTCGCCCCCGTGCCCGCATCCACCGCCGCGTCCGCCCCCGTGCCCGCGTCCACCATGACCCTCTCGGTGCCCGTGCGACCCGCTCGGGGCATCGCGTCCTGTGGTGATCGCACACCGCGATCCAAAAACAGGAGAAACAACGACCCGATTCACCCCGGAACTGGGTACGCCCCGCCAAACGGGACGACTTGGTCGCCTGCGGTCTTCACAGATACGTGCGCGTCGTCGATACGGACGTGTGGGATTTCGCGGAAGTCGATTCGGGTGTGCGTGCACACCGGGATCAACGCGTATCCGCGGACACCGTCCCGTATTCGACTTTTCTGAATTGCGTCCTAACTTTGTGTACACACATCGGATTGAAATAAAACTTGCGCCATCGGACTCGTAGCGATACGCTGGTCCTGTGACCCAAGTTTGGTTCGATTCTGAGAACGTTGACGAAATCGCGTGTCGTGGGCCCCACGGACCCCGCTCGACGGGCGATTTTGTGATCGGCTCATCGGAATCCAATTCCGAAAGTTCCGTTGGGTTCGTATCATCGTTCCTGACCTGTTAACACTAAGTTTGGTGAATTTGGAGATTTTTGATCCTGACACGTTTTTCGGTGCAAAGCGGGCCCACACGCGGACCCCGTTTTGACCCAAAATTGCCGTTTTTGCCCTTGTCTCCAAATTGGACTCAAGGACAGGCGTTTCTAGCTATTTGATATCTTCTGAGCATTATGGTAATATTTATTTCAGCATCCGGACACATCTCTGGAAATTTCCCGAGGATAGAACTGTAATTGGGATCCAAACATCAGGCAAGTACCTGCACTTCAAGTTTATTCTTTATATTGTGATAATTAGTTCCTTGCTCTACTAGCACCATTGGATGTTTACACGTAGTGTTAGAATACTAGATTTCATGTCTTGCTTTTCGTGTCGGAAGGGAGAATACTAGGAGGCATGTGGTTTACCCTTCCCCCTGTCATGTCTGATAGCTGTTGATACGCGACTGTACCATCAGCCTGATACTCGATTATTCATGTCTGATAGCCGTCTATGACGGCCTGATTAGCCTTATAACCCCCTACATGCCGACTATGTATTCTAAATACACAATTACACACACATAGTTTCTTGTCTTGTTACAGTTGCATTTTCTTGTCTCATTATATCCCTGTTTTACTCATGTCCCTGGTTTATAGCAATTAATCATGTTTTACTTATATTCCTGATTTTAGTGCTTAATTCTTAGTTAATTTCACTACTTATTGTGCATATTCTTATCGTGATTGTTTAGTCAGTTCTTTCCTACTTGTCATAAATATTTAGTTTAATCTTGTTGTGCATTTGGTACTTTGCTCCTTTCCTGACTGGATCCGTTGCTCCTTTCCTGACTGGATCCGTTGATTTAGGCGATGATGAGGACTATGCCCCCACCTATTATGGTCCCTATGAGGTAGCATGTGATACTTTTGAGGAGCCGGTTCCCACTCAGGAGACTACTTCTGAGGAGTAGTTAGCAGATAGTTATTATTTTTCTTTCAGTCTAGTAATCGGGTTTGTCCCCGATTTAACTTCTGGTTCTGTAATTAAACTATGGATCTGTTTGTCACATTTAATTTATGAAATCTTAGCATTTCTATTTCCTGTCATTATCCTTGCCTATTTAATTATTATGAATGAGCTAGAGTTTAATTTAATTATGGATATGACCTAGACAGCGTACTACCGCCGATACTGCGGCGTAGGCTGGACGTACCCACGTACTCGTGTCCGAATATCCGGGTGCAGGTCGTGACACGTTTTTATGGTGGCCCATGCAGGTCCACGACTAAATTGTTCGGTTTCAACTTAGGGACCGAACAGGCCTGCAATAAGATTGAGAATTTTAGGAAAAGCTCATTCACAGAATAGGATCTTTTATTTCAAATCTCGATATCGTTCCTAGTAAAATTTTTCTATCGCCCTTGATTTCCAAGTAATCTATTCTAATCTTCCTATCCCTTAATCTTTCAGAATGGTTCAGACAAGGAATACCGTAGGAGGCACATCCGAACCCGCCGAGCAGACTGTGCCTGAAACTCTTGCGCTCCCTCCGCCTCCAACTACTCCGACAGTTACTATGGATAGGGCACAGCTACTCGGAGTGTTCCAGGGACTTATAGAATCCCAGAAGGAACAGACTGCCCTGCTACGAACTAGCCTTTCGGATGCTCTTCGCTCCCAGGAGTCACCACAAAAGAGGCCAGGAAGTGCCAAGGACTTCAAAAACCTTAAACCCCTGGAATTCTATGGGACTGAAGGTATTCTCTATGCTGATGAATGGATAGAGAATGTGGAGCGACTCCTGAAGACTGCTCGGGTTCCTGATGATCTTAAAGTGGAATCTGCAAGCCTGCAACTATTTGACATAGCTCGGACCTGGTTTAGAGATGAGCCTCAGTTATCTGCTCCTGAGCTAACTTGGAAGGATTTTAAGAGGCTATTCAAGGAGAAGTTCTATCCCGAAGTGGCTCGAGAAGCTCTCGAAAGTCAATTCGAAAGGCTGGAATAAGGAAATCTTTCTGTTGATGAGTACACTGCTGAATTTAGCAGACTGAGCCACTTTGCAGAATATATGGTTCGTACCCCTGAAGATAGAGGCCGTAGATTTAAGAAGGGGTTGTCTCCTGATATCCGCCTCGCTGTCACCACTAGCCGTGCTCGTACATACGAAGAAATCTTGAGCGTGGCACAAGGTGTTGAAAGAGACATGGGACCGAGATTAAAGCGGGAGAGAGATACTGGAAGTATGGGACCCCACAAACGTCCATTCCAACAACAACCACAGCAGAGGGCCCCGCAGCAAACCCAGCGTCCTCTCCCTCGAGCCACAGCGCCCCAACACCAGACTCAAGGACAAAACCAACAAGCTTTCACTTGTGGCTTTTGTCATAAACAAGGTCACATTTGGCGAGTTTGTAGAAAGAGGCTAGGTGCCTGTCTATATTGTGGATCAACAGCACATCAAGTGAGGGACTGTCCTGCTACTCAAGAACGCGGACAAGCTTACGTGATGACCGTGGAGAACGCGCAGACTCTGGGAGCAGCTAATGCGCGTAAGTGATTCGTAGATACCTTTTCTAGTATTGTTTAGCTCGTGCCTATTGGTCCGTGACCTCAGCCCCAACCTAGAAATTTTGAACTTGCTAATAACCTGGTATGCTTTTATAACTATAGAGATTGTAGAGTCTTTTGCTGTTGTGCTTATTATGTGTTGTTTTATGAACTTAAATAATTTGTACCTCCTTTCATCATCATCTAGCGCACTTAATTTTGCTGTACTTGACTTATGCTGCTATTCTATAGCCTAGTTTTGCAAGCTTACTTTTTATCAGGCTTGTTCATGACATATGTGTTAGTGAGGCCTGATCAACCCCACTAATACAAGTGTCTATTCAGAATCAGTGTATTACGGTCTGATCAACCTTAGTGCATTTTGATTCGCACTTCGCACGACTACTTTATGTGGATTGAGATATATAATTGACTAGTATACTTGCCCCCTAAATATGTCCGAGCATATCGTATCAGTTACATAACTGTACTAATACGAGCATGCGAACAAATGATTACCAGAATAGAATTTCAATCCATAACCGTTTGACAATTCCCATTAGAATTCTTTAAACGCCTTGATCCCTATACCTCTGTTCTATCACCTCGCCCTTGAACCCTTTATTATTGATCCTCGTCTTCCCTTATTTCGGAAAGGCGAAATATTGTGCTTGGTATAAGTCTGATATATAGATAGTACTAGATATACCCCACAGACTGGTCGCATTGATGATGACCCTTTATACATGATTAAGGAAATACCATAGGTGATGTGTTGGTGTTAAAAACTTAAAAATTCAATACCATGATTAAATAAGTTGGGACATAGCTTTACTAGTTGTATAGCCTTAGAGGATAGATGGGTAAAAATCTAAGTTGGGTAGAGACCGCAATGTTCACTTGAGAGGAATCCTTTAGACTGTAATCAAGTGAGATTTGATAGAGAGAACCCTACCATATTTTAATTTCGAGGACGATTTTTTTTAAAGTTGGGTAGATTTTAAACCCCTGATTTTTTGCAAGAATTTTTAAATTGGGATTTTTCACAATTTTCTAGAATTTTCTAGGAATTTTCTGTAATTAAAATCAGGGTTTTAATAATTAAATAATTTTTATTTGAAAATAAATGATATTAAAATATTATAAAAATAATATTTTTGGGTGTAAAATGAAAAACTGGACTTAGGATAATTTTTCTGGAATTTATTGGGCCCCGGACCTATTTTTAAACACCTAAAAATAACTATTTATTTAATTAATTATTTAATCATTTAATTATCTGTTTATTTATTTATTTATTTATTTAGTTAAACCCTACAGCCCGGTCCAAACCGACTTCGGCCCACAGGTCGGCCTAGCCCGCTCGCCCTATCGGGTCGGGTCGGGTCTGCCCGCACCCGACCCGCTAGCCCGCTTCCCTCTCACCCGTTCACCCAGTCGCCCCCGTGCCCGCGTCCACCGCCGCGTCCGTCGTGCCCGCCACGTCCCCGCCTTCCTCGCCCAGCCTCCGCCTTGGCCGGAGCCTCCTCCACCGCCTATTAAAACCCCCTTCCCCCTCGAATCCCCCGGCCAGCTCCTCCCCTCCAGCACCCCGCAGCGCCGTCCCCAGCCGCCTCCGCGCCCCAGCCACGCCGCCTCACCTCGCCGCCGTGAGCCGCCCAGCCGCACACCCGCTCCGTCTCCTCCTCCTTCTCCCGCTCGGTCCAGCCCCCGGAGCCCTCCCAGCGCCTCCCTCCGGCGGCCCAGCACCCGACCCGAGTCCCTACGGCCGCCCCCAGCTCCCCCCGGTCGGTTCCCCCGCCGCAGTGCCGCCACCTCTGGCCGCTTGAGCTTGAAACCCTAACCCTAGGTCCCTGGCGGGTCGGACACGGCCGGACACAGGGCACTGTGTTGTGTCGAATCTGACACACGGACACAGAATTCTCGGGTTTTTGAACCCTGTTCAGGTGCGTGTATCTTTCTGCTCGTAACCCCGTTTGCGATTTCGTCTTTTGCGTTGCGAAGCCTGCATGACCCTCTCGGTGTCCGAGCAACCCGCTCGGGGCATCGCGTCCTGTGGAGATCACACACCGCGATCCAAACACAGGAAAACAACGACCTGATTCACCCCGGAACTGGGTACGCCCCGCCAAACGGGACGACTTGGTCGCATGCGGTCTTCACAGATACGTGCGTGTCGTTAATAAGGACGTGTGGAATTTTGCGGAAGTCGATTCGGGTGTGCGTGCACACCGGGATCAACGCGTATCCGCGGACACCGCCCCGTATCCGACTTTTCTAAATTGTGCCCTAACTTTGTGTACACACATCGGATTGAAACGAAACTTGCGCCATCGGACTCGTAGCGATACGCTGGTCCTGTGACCCAAGTTTGGTTCGATTCTGAGAACGTTGACGAAATCGCGTGTCGTTGGCCCACCGGCCCCGCTCGACGGGCGATTTTGTGATCGGCTCATCGGAATCCAATTTTGGAAGTTCCGTTGGGTTCGTATCATCGTTCCTGACCTGTTAACACTAAGTTTGGTGAATTTGGAGACCTTTGATCCTGACACGTTTTTTGGTGCAAAGCGGGCCCACATGCGGACCTCGTTTTGACCCAAAATTACCGTTTTTGCCCTTGTCTCCATATTGGACTCAAGGACAGACGTTTCTAGCTATTTGATATCTTCTGAGCATGATGGTAATGTTTATTTCAGCGTTCGAACACATCTCTGGAAATTTCCCGAGGATAGAACTGTAAGTGGGATCCAAACATCAGGCAAGTACCTGCACTTCAAGTTTATTCTTTATATTGTGATAATTAGTTCCTTGCTCTACTAGCACCATTGGATGCTTACACGTAGTGTTAGAATACTGGATTTCATGTCTTGCTTTTCGTTTCGGGAGGGAGAATACTAGGAGGCATGTGGTTTACCTTTCCCCCTGTCTTGTCTGATAGCTGTTGGTACGCGACTGTACCATCAGCCTGATACTCGATTATTCATATCTGATAGCCGTCTATGACGGCCTGATTAGCCTTATAACCTCCTACATGCCGACTATGTATTCTAAATACACAATTACACACACATAGTTTCTTGTCTTGTTACAGTTGTATTTTCTTGTCTCATTATATCCCTGTTTTACTCATGTCCCTGGTTTATAGCAATTAATCATGTTTTACTTATATTCCTGATTTTAGTGCTTAATTCTTAGTTAATTTAACTACTTATTGTGCATATTCTTATCATGATTGTTTAGTCAGTTCTTTCCTACTTGTCATAAATATTTAGTTTAATCTTGTTGTGCATTTGGTACTTTGCTCCTTTCCTGACTGGATCCGTTGATTTAGGCGATGATGAGGACTATGCCCCCACCTATTATGGTCCCTATGAGGTAGCAGGTGATACATTTGAGGAGCCGGTTCCCACTCAGGAGACTACTTCTGAGGAGTAGTTAGCAGATAGTTATTATTTTTCTTTCAGTCTAGTAATCGGGTTTGTCCCCGATTTAACTTCTGGTTCTGTAATTAAACTATGGATCTGTTTGTCACATTTAATTTATGAAATCTTAGCATTTCTATTTCCTGTCATTATCCTTGCCTATTTAATTATTGTGAATGAGCTAGAGTTTAATTTAATTGTGGATATGACCTAGACAACGTACTACCGCCGATACTGCGGCGTAGGCTGGACGTACCCACTTACTCGTGCCCGAATATCCGGGTGCGGGTCGTGACACCAGATATGCGCCACATGATAGACTGAGTCATTCCTCTCTCTCTCTCTCTATATATATATATATATATATATATATATATATATATATATTTATATATATATATATTCCAAAACCCCAAAAAAAAATTGTCGATATTTTTTTGAGAGAGAGTGTTATCTGGAGAGAGTTTTCGTGTTCATCGATCTTCGTGGAACCCTGCGACTAACCTCGACCTTGAAATATTTTGCCTTTTTTTAATCTGAGCTGGATATTATTTTGAGCTGAGCTGAGCTCTATGGCGACTTACGCCCTGACCGTCCGATCTGGGCAGGATCAACCCAAATACGCGCCACGTGGTAGATCGAGTCCAAAACCCTATAATATTATGCCAATTTTTTAGAGAGAGATAGAGTGAGGGAGAGTTCTCTGGATATAGTTTTTCATGTTCTTCAATCTTCGTGGAGCCCCTGTGACCAACCCCGACATCGAGATACCGTGTAATTTTTTGTTGGAACCGTATCGAGGTAAGCTTCTAGAATATATAATTATTTTTTAGTAATTAAAAACCAATAAATCTGTACAATTGTTTAAGTATCAGTTGTTCGAGATACTTTTTTAGCTTACTGCTTTCGAGATTAAGGGAGATCTCGAACTCATTTTCACTACCAGAATAAGGCAAATTAGCGAAACAAAAAAGAGTCGCCAAATCTCTAAATTACGTCACTAATACTATGTAGCGACGTATTCAGCAAAGTTTTGATTTAGTTGCCAAAAAGCTAGTCGCTGATCAAAACGGCGTCGAAAAATGTCATTGTAGAGACGTAATTTAGCGACATTTAAAAGTCATAAAAATGACGACTCTTAGCGTTTCAGGTCGCCAAATTTGTGATATTTTATTTTAGTCGATAATTTTCATTAAATTTAGCGACAATTTGTGACATAATCAGCGACAAAAACCTAACATGGCCAAAATTGCCATGTCAGCAATATTTAACGACGTTTAGTGACGATCAGCGGCGTAAAATAAATTATTTGACAGTTTAGCGATGTCATTAGCGACTCCTATGGACGTCATTGAATGTCACTAAACGTCGCTGAACATCGCTAAGATTGAAAAATAAAAAAATAAAAGTAAATGAATGCCTGCAATATCACAGTATAACATGCCTGCAGTATGATAATATTTCAAATAAATAGATAGACCCGGAGCAACCCTCCGTTGAATTCCTTGGGTTTGCTGATCCTTCGGTGGAACACTCAATACCGGTACAATCACACAACAACAATGATGAAATAAATCAATAAAAAGCTCTAAGGCCCGTATGTAGTTACACAATTTCCAGTCACAATAAAAATGTACAAATAAGTCACACAATAAAAGTATACAAATAATAAGTACAAACTCTCATGAATGGGCTAATACACACATGTCAAAAAAAAACTACTACTGATAAGGAGGAGGAGCTGCATCGAATCTAAGATAATAGCACGTCAAACTGCTCATTGTTTGATAATAAACGAAAGAAATAAAACTAGGTTTATATGAAACCCTTTCTTTGGTTTACAAACAAGAAGTACAATTAATCCTATACGAGGATGTTAAGTACAAAATTTAATTCTGGGTAAATATTGCTATAGGAGTCTGATCTGCAATCTATCAATTTGTCCCTTGGACCACACGATGACGAAGAAGTGCTGTAGAAGAAGGAGAAGCTTCAAAAATCGCAAGAGGGATTGGATGCTCGATGCCAAAGTTGTCAATCACTTCCCTCTGTCTGTGCTCCAGGATCTTCTCTCTCAAAAAGATAAAATTCGATCCTTTTCTTCGACCCTGGACCTCCGTGGACGGAGGTCTCTATTTATAGAGTTCAGCTACAGTCGACGTAGAAACCGAAAGCGGAGAGAGCTGCACCTTTTATGCGGTGGTTACAATAACTGCTACCCACGTATGAATGATTTTCTGAATCGACGTGTGACGCGTGTCCCATTATGAGGTAATGCGTATAACTGCTCGTCGAAGATCACGGCATGCAAGCCACCTAGATAACTGCCCCTTGCGTAGAGATGGTTGGCATAAAAGCCAAATAACTGTCTCGTTGGCGTAAAAGCCAAATAGCTGTTTTGATGGCGTAGAAGCCAAGTAGCTGTCATGTTGGCGTAGAAGCCAAAATAGGCGTAGAAGCCGAATAGTTGTCAGGTTGGCATAGAAGCCAAGTAGGCGTAGAAGCCAAGTGCTTTGCAAATATAGCCTGATTTGGCATAATTCAAGGAGATGGCGTACAACGTACTCCTATAGCTAAAAATAGCCAGGTCGGCGTAATATGCGAGGATGGTAATGTGGACGTATTAGCCCTAATTATAGCTCACCCAGTGTTTGGAAGTAGAACCAAATATCGTGCATTAAATACAGAGATCTGCCCCCATCACGCGCATTAACTGCAGAGACGTGCCTCAGGTTCTGTACGAAGAGCAGCTTTTGACGTGGCGGTCAGCTTTGTCTCATCTTGAGCGTAAAAGCTCATGGCTGCCTATGTAAAAATAGGCAGCGTATTACTTGAATGCGTAAATGACGTCTTATATCAAGGCTTTGTCACTAAACGATAGTCTGGAGCTCTGTGCCGAATCATCATTACAGCTGTCGTCTGGATAGTCGTGCAGTACTCTTTGTCAGGAGTCAGGTTTATTGCACTGTCTGACAGGTTCATTCGAGGAATACGAAGAGTTTCTCGTATATTTTCTTGCTGCATTAAAAGCAGATGTGTTTTTACGCCAAAGTGACGATGTAGCAACCTTTTTACGCTGAAGAAGTCTGGAAATATTGCATTACGCATGTTGTTCTGGAGCTATATTTTACGCTGAATAGCGTTGAAGCTTTGCTGTACGTCTATGGCTCTGAAGTCATATTTTGTGCCGCACAACACTGAAACTCTGCTTTTCGTAGATTTTATGCATATTGCGTGTAATTCTGCAGCGTATTTTTTATGCTTCTACAAGACCCCCTTCAAAGTTTTTAAATTCCTCGTAATTTGAAACACTTTGAATGAAGCATAAAACGGTCAAATTTGACTCATTCTGCGAGGCTAATTTCTCGGCAAATATTTAGAAATTTGTTGGGATTTAATGTGATCTTCTCTGCCTATATAAAGGCTGATGAGTTAACCTGTTCTTCCCACACTTCCTTCACCACACAGAGATGGTTGCCAATGTTCGTCGGGTCGACTTGAGGAAGAAAAAGATCATGCTCTTCCAACATGTAAGGAGCCGTAAAAAGAGGCGTCTTCGAGCAAATGCCATCTGCAACGATGGATCATGGAAGGATATTGTCACGCCCCAGTCCCAAAATACCGAGGGACTGAACACGTGGCAACGGCCAGCAGTACGCACCGATGGACAAACCCAATTTAATGGATCCATCAGGGCATAGTTAAGCTGTAGTACAACAATAAGTAGGTCCAATGATACAAGTCACAATCTAATCTAATCTCATCCACAATAAATAATCACATATCAAATGCCAGAATAAAATGCAAATAAATATAAACTAGCATATCTCAATAAAGGTGTCTCGGAGAATAATTCGAGAATAAGTCTGATACATCAATGCAATAGACATAAAATAAAGTAACTAGAACAAAAATAAATGAGTATCTCAAGCCAATACTCAGGAGAAGTCCTCTAGTATGATCTCGTCCTCGGATCCTGGTTCTGCTCCAATGTAGGCACCTGCTTCTGCTAATGCTAATACTTCGGTCCCGTATACCTCAGGATAAATCTCGTCAGCTAATCCTGGGGACATAATCCGGATCCAGGTCCTCAGGGGACATAACAAAGTACAGATAATACAAGCCAAAATAAATGTAGTGCAGCAATAAATGAAACAATAGGATAAACTATATAACCAGCTAAGTGATATGCAAGTTGAGAGTTTTAGTCATACTCGGGCTGAGACTACTACAGGATCAGTGTCGGTGAAACCCATAGCAATATTTTCTCGAAGGGCCAGAACTTGCGCCAAAGCTCTGTAACAGAGACTAAGACACCTCAAGATGACAGTATTTATAATATAATCAGCCTTTGATATGGTAACACTCTCCCCACCCAATAAAATCTCACGTCACAGTTTCATAATGTCTCATGTCCATGTCACGCAAGATCAAACTAATACAATAAGTCAGAATAAATTCTAAGTATATAAAAATGTATATGTCATAAACCTGTATCCTATACAGAATCACCTTGAATATTTCAGGAAGATTCTGTCTCATGATTCGTGTCAGGTGTCCTGGGTATAATGTACTTGATATGGCAAGTACGAGGATGTAAATGTCACGATATCCATCTCTAGGTGACGTTGCACAACTCCGCGTACGGGGTTGGCACCCGACTATTAATCGGACGCTAAGCAAATCACACAGCCCTAGGTTAAGCATGTACAAGATATAAATAAGTTAAAGAATTATGTAACAAGAACTACAATATTTGGCAAGGTACACTTGCCTGGTGTTTGGTTTCCATCTATAGCTCTGGTATTCATAAAATCTCCAAGAACGTCTCCGGATGCTGAAATAAATATTATCATCAGATTCAGAAAATATTAAATAGCTAGAAACGCCTATCCTTGAGTCCAATTTGGAGACAAGGGCAAAAATGACCATTTTGGATCAAAGCAGGGTCCACATGTGGCCCGCTTCGCACCGAAAAATGTGTCAGAGACCTAGTTCTCCAAATTCGTCAAACTTAGTGTCAACAAGTCAGGAACGATGATACGAACCCAACGAAACTTCCAGAATTGGATTCCGATGAGCCGATCACAAAATTGCCCGTCAAGTAGAGCATGTGGGGCCCACGATACGCGATTTTGTCAACGTTCTCAGAATCGTACCAAACTTGGGTCACAGGACCAGCGTATTGCTACAAGTCCGATGGCATAAGTTTCATTTCGATCCGACATGTGTACATGAAGTTACAACGAGATTCAGAACGGGCGAATATGGGGCATTGTCGGCGGATACGCGTTGATTTCGGTGTGCACGCACATCCAAATCAACTTCTGTGAAATCTCGCACGTCCGTATCAACGGTACGCATATTTCGGTGATGACCGTACGCGACCAAGTTATCCCGTTTGGCGAGGCGTACTCGGTTCCGGGGTGAAACAGGGCGTTATTTTTCCTGTTTTTGGATCGCGGCTCGCGTTCGCCACAGGGCCCGATGCACCGAGCGGGTTACACGGACATCGAGAGGGTCGTACAGGGTTTGTATTGCAACATACGAAATCAAAAATGGGGCAGCGAGGAGAGAGAAATGGTTACCTGAACAGGGTTCCAGAAACTGAGAATTTTTGTGTCCGAGTCGTGTCCGAGTCGTGTCCGTCTAGGTTAGGGTTAGGGTTTGGGTTTGGGCTTCTGTCGGTGCTGCGGCGGCCGGAGGTGGGTCGGAGGGAGGCTGGGGACGGAGAAGGCGGTCGAGGGGGAGGCGACGGCGCACTGGGAGGCGGCGCAGGCGGCCGGGTGGAGCGGAGCGGGCCGGAGGACGCTGCTGCGGGATGCTGCTGGGTCGGGGGGGCCGCCGGAGGAGGCGGAGGCGGCTGGGGACTCGGGGAGATGGCGGGGCTAGGCACGGCGAGGTCGTCGGCGGCGAGGCGGGAGGCGGCGTGGTGGTGGAGGGATCGAGGTTGGCCGGAGGAGAAAGGGGGCTTTATAGGGAGAGAGGGAGAGGGGACGGAGCCGAGCAAGGCGGCGTCGTGGCGGGGGAGGCGGAGGTCACGGAGGACATGGGCTGAGCGTAGCGGGTGGGGCAGCCGGAATGCCCGGGCGGCGCTGCGCGTTGCCGAGCGGAGCGCGGGGGGGTGCGGGTCGTGAGGGAGAAGGGGTAGCGGGTTCGGATCGGGGGGGTCGCGGGTTGGGCAGACCCGATCCGACCCGTTTGGGTCAGGGGTCCAGTCCTGTCCTGTTTGGTTGGACCGGTTTAGCCCGGTTCAGCCCGGTTTGAACCCGGTTCAATCCGGTTTATTTTAGGTTTATTTTAATTTTTAAATAAATTAGTTTTTGGGCTTTTAAAAATGTTTTTGGGGTCCAATAAATTCCAGAAAAATTATCCTAAGTCCAATATTTTATTTTACACCCAAAAATATTATTTTCATAATATTTTAATATATTTTAAAAACATTTAATTTTATTTAATGCCAACATATCCAAGTTTTTAATTAGTAAAAATTCACGAAAAAATCCCAGAAAATTCTGAAAAATCCTGTTTTAAAAATCTTGAAAAATCAGGGGGTATACAATCTACCCCTGTAACCTCCGATTTCCAAATTTTTGAAATAATTAGATTTTTAATTTATTTTAAATACCAAGTTATAAAATATTTTCTCCTTGAATTCTTGTATTTGATTTTGAACAATATTTGATTTTAGAAGGTAATTTAAAAATCTTTTATAAAAATCATTTTTCTAAATGTCGCTTTCTTATAAAATAAATAGATGAATGATGATGTAAATATGATACTCTAGCTTCAAATATTTATTGGCTTGAAATCATAAAATTATTTGTTTAATAAAATTATTGAAGGACTAGTTGTTTCATAATAAATTTTCATATCCATTTTGGAATAGTAAATAAATAAATTACATATTTTCTAGGGTTTTGAAATATGGGTTGATTAGTAGCTAATTTAATCAGTTAGCCTGGAAGCCTCTTAAAATATTTTCATAAATTATATTTTTCTATTAAATTATAAGTTTACCATCTTCCATTTACACCCTCATTTTTCCCACATGAAAAACTCATTTATATATGATCTGGGCCATCCATTATTGGGCCAATCCTCACCCTTCATCCCGCACCCTCTCTCCCTATTTAAGTCCCTCATCACCATTCCCAAGAAACCCTAACTAGCCCTCACAAATCCCCACAAGCCAACAACCATCACCATTTTTGTGTGCTCGTGTCCGTGTGTCCAGCATTACCGTGTCAGCCGTGTTGGCCTCGGGTCTGACCCCGGGTGTCCTATCGTATCTATTCACTTCCTGTGTCCAGTTACAACATTACACCCAACCCTGTGTCCGACAGACCCGGACACGTCCCCCACAGTACAGCAAACCCGCCGTGTCCAGCTTCGGACACGACCCAACACACCCCGACTCGATTCGCAGAACCCAAAAACCCTAACCTAGATCCGCCGCCGGCGACTGGGTTCTCCTCCTCGGCGTCGAGCGCCTGTGGCCGACGAGACGCGCAGATCTGTCGACAACCGGTGGCCGCCTCGAACCAAGATCCGTCGACCGCTGCCTCGAACCAAGATCCGCCGGTGGCCGCCTCGGATCTCCTCGACCTCGTCGAGCCGTGGCCGCCTCGGATCTCCCCAACCTCGCCAAGCTTCGACCGGACGCAGCCGCCTCGAACCGAGATCCGCTGCTGCCTCGATACGAGCACCGTCGCCTCCTCGGGACGAGAGCACCCGCCACAGCAGATCCTGCCGCCTCCTCGAGATGAGCACCCGACCACCGCGTGACCTCGACGGAGCCCTCACCGCGCCGACCCCGGCGAGACTCCTCCGCCGACGCCGGAGAAAACCCCTTCGTGAGCCCTTCTCTCTTCCCTCTTTCCTTTCTTCAATTCAGTATTTAGTTAATTAATAGTTAGTTAATTTAAAATAATTAGTTCAGTTAATTTATAATTAGTTTAATTATATAATTAGATTAGTTAATTAAATTACTAATCAGTAATTAATTTGTAATCAGTTAATTAATTCATAATCAATTAGTTAATTTATGTAATTAGTTAATTTATGTAATTAATTTAGTGATAATGTAATTAGTTTAGTATATGTAAGTAGCTAGTTTTATGTAATTAGTTTATTTAGTTATGTAATAATTAAAAGGGTTTTTTTTATTATATAAAATATAATAAATCTTGGGGTTTATATTGTTAATAAAAATATAGTTTCAATAATAAAAAAATAAGATCAAAATTTGTGTATTTGGGCTGGTGACCAATTTTACTATAGATATAAAAATATATGATGGCTTTTACATAAAATTCTAGATTTTATATATATAAACTTTTATTTGTAATTATTGTTCAAAATCTAATTTCGAAATGATTTTCATTAAACTAAGTGTTACCTTAATAACAAACAAACGACCATTTCTCCTATTAGCCTGGTATCCTTATCTCGGTTTTTGTGCCGAACTCCGATCATTGACTTCTTTATATAGTTTCTAGCTATTTGGACTTCTCCGGACCCATTGGAACTAACTACTACTTCATTGGGATCACCTTGAGAAGTGTGGCATTATGTACGTTCTTGATTGTTAATATACATATATAAAAATGTTTGATTGACATATATACACAAATATATATTTTGGTATAAAATATATATATTTATATACCTCTATTTAGTGTATATACACATATACGTATTTTGTACAACTACTAATAGACACTTATATATATATTATATACGTTTTATTGGTATATACTCTGAGTGTAAATGTGTATTATATACGTATTCCTACTAGATGACCCTAGTTGACTAGAGCCATGCCTGGCATAGCCCTGAGGCCAGTGTATTTCTATTGTGTGTTAGTGTAGTATCTGATACAAGTGATATTATTATATGTTTATAGGACTGTCGGATTCTCCCGACGATACTCTGGGACAGGACATTGGTATTAACAGCTAAGGATCCAAGGCGAGTACATTCTCTGATTAGTTTCTAATTTATGATATCTCCTATGTTCACTGTATCTAGTGTAAATATCCATGCTCTTGACACGCTGGTTACACGGATTGGTATACACAGATCTCGTTATGAGATGTTATTCCTTATTCATGGTGTAGCTTGTATAAGACTTGTTTTCCTTGTTATCTTGTGCATGTACAGACACTGATTCCCGGGGAGATTTGCTACCTTCCTAGGGAATCCCGTGCCATAGCGTACCATGATTGGATCTACTATACCAGTCGGGGGTGGGGAGTATTTTACTATAGATATGTGATCATACCCAACCTTTCATGCATCATAGCTCACCCCACATCGCACGTCGGGTGCGGCCTGACCATCTCCATGCTTCATAGCTGTTACGTGTGATTAGCCTGACCTATACATGCATCATAGTAACCAACGGTTAGCCTGACCTTCATGAATCATAGCTAATCACATGTAACCAGCCTGATCAAGTTCCCAAGCCGATCACATGTTAAAGCTAGTACTCACACACTTAGTCATAGGATTCTTGCTCGTTGACATATTGTTTCTCTTCCTGCATTTACTTACAGTATTCCCAGTATTTCTTTTATTGTACATTTCTCGTACCTATACATGCATCTCGTATATTTCCATCTAGAACTGCTACATAGTTTATATCATTAATATAGAACTGCTATTTAGAGATGTACTTTGCTCCTTCCTGACTGGAAAATATTTTTCCAGACCGTGACCTTAGTAGACTGGTTTTTGACACACTTGGGGATTGGTTGTTACTGATTGCAGGTATGATTATTTTATCGTTTGACTTGTGTTGTATTATTTTGTTTCTTCAAATTCTTATCGTGCTGTAGTTGTGATTGAGTATGTTGTTCATTTTTATAGTGTTATCCGTGTCTCCTTATGGAGTTGGATACTAGTGTGAGATTATTTAGATAGTACTTGACCTAGACAGCGTTCTACCGCCGATGCTGCAGCGTAGGCTGGACGTACCCACGCTCTCGTGCCCTTATACCGGGTGCGGGTTGTGACACGTTTTAGTGGTGGCCCATGCAGGTCTGACTTCGCTAGTTGTGCGATGTCGTAGTAGTGCGACGTCATAGTTGTACTACTACGTGCCTGCTATTGAATATAGGACATAGGATACTAGGATGAGAGAGGATACTCAATCACAAATTATTTGAGAGATTCCTGGGACGACCCTTGAGAATCTTATTATAAATTCCAATTTAAATCCTTCCCCTTGTCCCCGTCTGCTCTCGCTTGTTGTTATTGAACTTGATCCTTATTGATCAGTTATTAAATTAAAATCTTGGTATCATTATTGAGTTTGATTCTTGTTGACCAGTTGTTAAATTTAATTCTTGGTATCGTTGTTGAATTGATTTCATATCGAGATGAATTTTTTGGGCTAAAATTTACGGTATTATCTGATGACATATGTTGATGAGGATAGTGAGAAAGGTAAAACATCTACTTTGGTTATGGACCCTAGAGTTTATCGCAGCCATATTAGCTGTGATGATGAGAACGTAGGAACCTGAATTGGATATACATACTATAGTTATGAAACTTAGAGTTTCTCGCAGCCATACCGGTTGGCGTGGCGAAGATTCTAGATGACGTGATTATAGAGTTGCATACCCTAGTTACGGAACCTGTCGTTTATCGCATCTATGCTTACTGGCGTGGCGAGGATTCTGAGTGTCATGATTTCGGATAGACGTGTATGATTATCAGGTTGTATCTTAAATTGGTTCTTAAAGTATCATCTCAAGACTTATCTATTTATGTTATTCCAGGACTTTGTTCCATCGCTTCTTTTCTTTACTAGCAGTAAAGATACCTTCCGTCCTTGATCCAGTTCCTTTTTGCGTTATTTTCTTTGAGGATTCCTTGTTAGTATGATAATGAATGACTTGTAATTATGGCTGTGTCTTGAGTGTTAGTATTGGTTGAGTGTTGTTAGTAAGTTATAAGTGTTTCCTAGTTGGACATGTGAGCAGTAGGCTTTAATCTAGAGTTAACCCTTAGTATAATACCTTGTAACAATGGGGCTGGGATAAGTGTCGTTAGAGACTGAGAGTAGAAGGAGAGCATAGAGTATCAGAGTTAGTATCAGAGCCAATTACCCGTCCTGGATAATCATGATTATGTATTGAGTGATCCATATAAATAATTAAGTATCCAAGAATTGTGTTAAGGATTAATGGAGCATAACGTTCAAATTGATGATTGATATCGGGTGTGTTAAAGGTAAAGAAATTTATATGCATGAGGAGTTATAATGAGGTGTCATGAGTAGAGAAATATCGGAATTGGTAATGAAGATGGTGAAGCGTATCACAGATTAGTGTAACAAGCTATGAAAGGTTAAAAGGAAATACCTACACAACTATCGAGAAGAGGGACCATATACATGCCCATGAGAGTAAAGAAACATGAGTATTATAGTAGATACATGTAATCATGAGTTATAATGAGCTTGATGAATGATCCATTAATGCAGCTAGTGATATAATACCAAGAGTGCTAATAATTCTATATCGAGGATTAGTCAAGAATAACGTTAATAACAGTAAGCACTCTGTGTGATGATAATTAAATGATATACCAGCTGACATAAATTGAAATCATGAAAGAAAATACAAGTGATGATAACTTTGATCGATGGAGATAATGGTGCAAGTGATTCAGGCAGTACAATTTTAGTACACAGTTATAGACACTAGATGCATTGAGTGCACCTTGAGTATCAGAGACCGCGAGCACTGATATGTACATTTGTGGAGTTATAAATTAAAAGGTGGAAATAAAATTTTATTTTTGAATAATTGAGGAGTTGAGATTACGTCATTAAATTTTGAGGATTCAAATATGAACTCAATAAACATGGTTAAGGCTACAAAGATTTTAGAAGTGATTAAATTTATTTCGATGTTGAGTATCTGATTTTGAGGAGGGATATACAATTCATTTTTAAGTTGATCGAGAAGTTAAACCTTGACGATTATTTTGAGGATTAATTTTATGATAGATGAAAGAGATGAATATTAATATATGAGTAGATGATATACATGTGTAAGGATCTGATGACTTGAGCATGATTGAGGTGGCACCGCAGACTGACTTGGGTGTCCATCTAGAGTTGTATTAGAAAGGGTTTAGCACTTAGTATGGTGTTACACTTGGTGTGCACTGGAGTGATGAGAACAAATAGTATGGACAATTGTAGTAGGAACGGGAACTGACAGAGGGTATGGTACTAAGGAGATAGAGGTATCAACTTGGATGCATTATTGAATCATGGTTATATTAGAGATTCTTGGCATCAGATTTAGGTGTTAATGGACAGGTGTGTGCAATATGGATATATTCATGGATCTTGTGGATAAATGACTAGTTGATATGGGTACCAGTGTACAGGAATAGGAAATTAGTTAGTGAATGTGCTAGAGTTAAGTGTTTGATAGCAGATACCGCAAGTAATATGTTAGCAGGTTCTTTCTTTCTCTCCTAATGATTCCTTCTTCCATCTTTAGATTGATTGATTTTCCTAATACTGTAGTTCGTATTCATGATTTTCTTGTTAGGATATAACTACTAGTACACCTTAACAGAGACTGAAATACCATGACCAAGATACATGACCTATATTTTTCTTAAATTGCATGGCTGTAGGTAGAGTTTTCTTAAACCATGATCATTTGGATTTTGACCATAGCAAAGATCTATGACAAGGTTATGACCGACAAAAGGGACAAGATGATTAAATTGTGGATGAGCATTAATTTAAATAAAGAATTTAGGGGTTGTTATAACAGAGTTGATGGATCATTAATTTTGCGAAAATCGAGGTATGATTGAAATTCGAGGATAAACATTAACTTAAGTTGAGAGTTAAGAAATTCACAGGGCAAAAATCGAGGATTTATTAAGGTCTTGATATGATTGATTATTAAAATTTGAGAAATTTTTTCTTTTTGGAAGATTATCATTTTATCTATTGATTGCAAGATAGAAATTGAAATTTTATATTATGAATGTTGCATTGAAGATTCTGAAAGTATCCCATCGTTGAGTATTTGAGGAAAAAGAAAATCGAGAAATGAAATCGTTAATGGAATAGTGTCAAATTCAATTCTCGGGAGGAGAATTTAGATTTGAATAAGCATCAATTGAATTTGATTTAGAGGAGTAAGATTATTGATGGATTAGTGGTTAAAATTTAAATTTTGGAACACGATTTTTATAAATGTGCGTTGATTGTATTTCAATTGGAGGATTGGATATAAAAAAAAAAAAAATTCTTGAGTATTTAGATACAAACTTAAAATTTTTTTTGGAGGAGATTATGACAAAGGGGATTTGATTTTTAAAACTTGAAGATTTTTCAGGAATATGATGTTGTATAATTTTTGAAAGGTTGTGAAATAACATTATGAAATTACTTCATGATTATTGGTTTAAAATTTAAATTTTGATAGAAATAATATGATGAGTAAAGGCAATTATTGAGGATCCTAAATTTTGAGGACGAAATTTTTCTAAGGTGGGTAGACTTGTAACCTCCGATTTCCAAATTTCCGAAATAATTAGATTTTTAATTTATTTTAAATACCAAGTTATAAAATATTTTCTCCTTGAATTCTTGTATTTGATTTTGAACAATATTTGATTTTAGAAGGTGATTTAAAAATCTTTTATAAAAATCATTTTTCTAAATGTCGCTTTCTTATAAAATAAATAGATGAATGATGATGTAAATATGATACTCTAGCTTCGAATATTTATTGGCTTGAAATCATAAAATTATTTATTTAATAAAAATATTGAAGGACTAGTTGTTTCATAATAAATTTTCATATCCATTTTGGAATAATAAATAAATAAATTACATATTTTCTAGGGTTTTAAAATATGGGTTGATTAGTAGCTAATTTAATCAGTTAGCCTGGAAGCCTCTTAAAACATTTTCATAAATTATATTTTTCTATTAAATTATAAGTTTACCATCTTCCATTTACACCCTCATTTTTTCTACATGAAAAACTCATTTATATATGATCTGGGCCATCCATTATTGGGCCAATCCTCACCCTTCATCCCGCACCCTCTCTCCCTATTTAAGTCCCTCATCACCATTCCCAAGAAACCCTAACTAGCCCTCACAAATCCCCACAAGCCAACAACCATCACCATTTTTGTGTGCTCGTGTCCGTGTGTCCAGCATTACCGTGTCAGCCGTGTTGGCCTCGGGTCCGACCCCGGATGTCCTATCGTATCCATTCACTTCCTGTGTCCAGTTACAATATTACACCCAACCCTGTGTCCGACAGACCCGGACACGTCCCCCACAGTACAGCAAATCCGCCGTGTCCAGCTTCGGACACGACCCAACACACCCCGACTCGATTCGCAGAACCCAAAAACCCTAACCTAGATCCGCCGCCGGCGACTGGGTTCTCCTCCTCGGCGTCGAGCGCCTGTGGCCGATGAGACGTGCAGATCTGTCGACCGCCGGTGGCCGCCTCGAACCAAGATCCGTCGACCGCTGCCTCGAACCAAGATCCGCCGGTGGCCGCCTCGGATCTCCTCGACCTCGTCGAGCCGTGGCCGCCTCGGATCTCCTCGACCTCGTCGAGCCGTGGCCGCCTCGGATCTCCCCAACTCGCCGAGCTTCGACCAGACGCAGCCGCCTCGAACCGAGATTCGCTGCCGCCTCGATACGAGCACCGCCGCCTCCTCGGGACGAGAGCACCCGCCATAGCAGATCCCGCCGCCTCCTCGAGATGAGCACCCGACCACCGCGTGACCTCGACGGAGCCCCCACCGCGCCGACCCCGGCGAGACTCCCCCGCCGACGCCGGAGAAAACCCCTTCGTGAGCCCTTCTCTCTTCCCTCTTTTCTTTCTTCAATTCAGTATTTAGTTAATTAATAGTTAGTTAATTTAAAATAATTAGTTCAGTTAATTTATAATTAGTTTAATTATATAATTAGATTAGTTAATTAAATTACTAATCAGTAATTAATTTGTAATCAGTTAATTAATTCATAATCAATTAGTTAATTTATGTAATTAGTTAATTTATGTAATTAGTTTAGTGATAATGTAATTAGTTTAGTATATGTAAATAGCTAGTTTTATGTAATTAGTTTATTTAGTTATATAATAATTAAAAGGGTTTTTTTGATTATATAAAATATAATAAATTTTGGGGTTTATATTGTTAATAAAAATATAGTTTCAATAATAAAAAAATAAGATCAAAATTTGTGTATTTGGGCTGGTGACCAATTTTACTATAGATATAAAAATATATGATGGCTTTTACATAAAATTCTAGATTTTATATATATAAACTTTTATTTGTAATTATTGTTCAAAATCTAATTTTGAAATGATTTTCATTAAACTAAGTGTTACCTTAATAACAAACGACCATTTCTCCTATTAGCCTGGTATCCTTATCTCGGTTTTTGTGCCGAACTCCGATCATGGACTTCTTTATATAGTTTCTAGCTATTTGGACTTCTCCGGACCCATTGGAACTAACTACTACTTCATTGGGATCACCTTGAGAAGTGTGGTATTATGTACGTTCTTGATTGTTAATATACATATATAAAAATGTTTGATTGACATATATACACAAATATGTATTTTGGTATAAAATATATATATTTATATACCTCTATTTAGTGTATATACACATATACGTATTTTGTACAACTACTAATAGACACTTATATATATATTATATACGTTTTATTGGTATATACTCTGAGTGTAAATGTGTATTATATACGTATTCCTACTAGATGACCCTAGTTGACTAGAGCCATGCCTGGCATAGTCCTGAGGCCAGTGTATTTCTATTATGTGTTAGTGTAGTATCTGATACAAGTGATATTATTATATGTTTATAGGACTGTCGGATTCTCCAGACGATACTTTGGGACAGGATATTGGTATTAACAGCTAAGGACCCAAGGCGAGTACATTCTCTGATTAGTTTCTAATTTATGATATCTCCTATGTTCACTGTATCTAGTGTAAATATCCATGCTCTTGACACGCTGGTTACACGGATTGGTATACACAGATCTCGTTATGAGATGTTATTCCTTATTCATGGTGTAGCTTATACAAGACTTGTTTTCCTTGTTATCTTGTGCATGTACAGACACTGATTCCCGGGGAGATTTGCTACCTTCCTAGGGAATCCCGTGTCATAGCGTACCATGATTGGATCTACTATACCAGTCGGAGGTGGGGAGTATTTTAGTGTAGATATGTGATCATACCCAACCTTTTATGCATCATAGCTCACCCCATATCGTACGTCGGGTGCGGCCTGACCATCTCCATGCTTCATAGCTGTTACGTGTGATTAGCCTGACCTATACATGCATCATAGCTAACCAACGGTTAGCCTGACCTTCATGAATCATAGCTAATCATATGTAACCAGCCTGATCAAGTTTCCAAGCCGATCACATGTTAAAGCTAGTACTCACACACTTAGTCATAGGATTCTTGCTCGTTGACATATTGTTTCTCTTCCTGCATTTACTTACAGTATTCCCAGTATTTTTTTTATTGTACATTTCTCGTACCTATACATGCATCTCGTATATTTCCACCTAGAACTGCTACATAGTTTATATTATTAATATAGAACTGCTATTTAGAGATGTACTTTGCTCCTTCCTGACTGGAAAATATTTTTCCAGACTGGGACCTTAGTAGACTGGTTTCCGACACACTTGGGGATTGGTTGTTACTGATTGCAGGTATGATTATTTTGTCATTTGACTTGTGTTGTATTATTTTGTTTCTTCAAATTCTTATCGTGCTGTAGTTGTGATTGAGTATGTTGTTCATTTTTATAGTGTTATCCGTGTCCCCTTATGGAGTTGGATACTAGTGTGAGATTATTTAGATAGTACTTTACCTAGACAGCGTTCTACCGCCGATGCTGCGGCGTAGGCTGGACGTACCTACGCTCTCGTGCCCTTATACCGGGTGCGGGTCGTGACAACCCCCTTAAGAGGATTGCGTCCTCGCAATCAAAGAATAACCGGTCAACAGAGATGACACGGTTGCAAGCTTTGTTCGAAACACATCACAAGACACCTAGGGAAATATCGTTTCCCTAAGAATGAAAGTTATGCACTTTCCAGAGTAAAGAAAATCTAGTTAAAGCAAGAGAACTACAACTTTTAGAAAAACTAGGTTATTATTAACAAGTTCCAAATTACTAGGTTAGGGCTAAGGTCACGAACCAATAGGCACGAGCTAAAACAATACTAGAAACGGTAGCTACGAATTACTTACGCGCATTAGCTACTCCACGAGTCTGCGCGTTCTCCACGGTCATCGCGAAAGCTTGTCCTCGTCCTTGAGGTGGTGCCCTCTGCTGTTGCTGGGCTTGCTGGAAGGGTGCTGCTCGAGGTGCCAAGGGTGGCCTTGGTTGATGTTCTCTTGGTGCTGGTAGAGCTTGCTGGTTCGCCCTTGGTGCTCCTTCTCCACGTTGAGAGCAATCCCTTACCGAATGCTGACGGGATCCGCATGCTAAACACAATCCTAATCTGCGTCGACATTCCTTTGCGAGATGGCCTGCTTTGCCACAGTAGTGACAAGTAGAAATGACTATCACTTGTGGTGTGGATGCTTTCTGCTGTTGGTGTTGGTGAGGTCTCTTTGCAGCTTCTTCTTATGGTGCTCTGGCTGTTGCTGATGGAAAAGGCCGCTTCAGGCTGGTCTCTCTCCTGGTAACGCGTTTCATGCGTCGGGTTGCAGCAAGGACATCCGAGTACTAAGTAGGTGCAACGGATCTAATTAGTTTCTAAAGCTCGAAGTTTAGTCCATCGAAGAACTTCTCGGCCTTCTCTTCTTCTGTCGGGCTCAATGTTTGGGCGAAGCGACTTAGACGGATGAACTCAGCATTGTACTCTTCCACCGTCATAGTATCCTGAGTGAGGCGATTGAACTTGTCCCGAAGTTCTGATCGAGCGATGGCTGGAATGTACATCTCCTGAAAGATTCTAGAGAACTCCTCCCAAGTAACTCGGTCTGATCCGAGCCGTGTCTCCTCAGATAGCCACCAATGATGAGCATTGTCCGTCAATTGCATTCTGACGGCAGTCATCCAACGTTCCCGTGGAAGCTCAGCTGGTTCTAATTGATGCCGGATGTTGGTGAGCCATTCATGAACTTCTGTGGGCTCCTCCTTGCCAGAAAAAGTATGGGGCTTCAGTTGGCAAAAATCAGTGATAGAGCCCGTCGATGGCCGTCAAGCTGGTAGGTTAGCCTGCTCCAGTGCAGTTACTATGCTGCCTCAAGTAATCAGCCTCGCGACGCTGAGCCTCGTGTTGGACTTGTTGCTGGGCTTGCATCATTGCGTAGATCATTTGGAATATCTATTGCCCGTCAATTGGCTGCCCTTGTGGGAATACGGGCATTAGTGGAACGAACTACGACGGAGGTGGGATGTCATCACGCCAGAATCTTGAGGTAGGTTGACCTGCTTGATGGCTCTGTTGAGCTGATTGAACTCCACCGACTGGTGTCACTTCATCGTCATAGGTGACACCTGTAACTTGTGGTATTCCCGTGGGAGTCTCGTCGCACGCTTGTGAATCCATTGCTCTGCATCCAAAATAAACTATAAGAGGTGTACAGAAGAATCAAGGCAAGATGCAAGTAAATTATTTTTGAAGTCGATATAGAGATCAAGAACGATTCAAGCAAGTAGATGAGATCCTAAAACTTATCCTATTCTTATTGCAGGCTTGCTCGGCCCCTAAGTTGAAATCGAACAATTTAGTCGTAGACCTACATGGGCCACCACAAAAACCATGTCACGCCCCAGTCCCAAAATACCAAGGGACTGAACACGTGGCAATGGCCAGCAGTACGCACCGATAGACAAATCCAATTTAATGGATCCATCAGGGCGTACTTAAGCTGTAGTACAACAATAAGTAGATCCAATGATACAAGTCACAGTCTAATCTAATCTCATCTCATCCACAACAAATAATTACATATCAAATGCCAGAATAAAATGCAAATAAATATAAACTAGCATATCTCAATAAAGGTGTCTCGGAGAACAATCCGAGAATAAGTCTGATACATCAATGCAATAGACATGAAATAAAGTAACTAGAACAGAAATAAATGAGTATCTCAAGCCAATACTCAGGAGAAGTCCTCTGGTATGATCTCATCCTTGGATCATGGTTCTGCTCCAATGTAGGCACCTGCTTCTGCTAATGCTAATGCTCTGGTCCCGTATACCTCGGGATAAATCTCGTCAGCTAATCCTGGGGACATAATCCGGATCCAGATCCTCAGGGGACATAACAAGGTACAGATAATACAAGCCAAAATAAATGCAGTGCAGCAATAAATGAAACAATATGGTAAACTATATAACCAGCTAAGTGATATGCAAGTTGAGAGTTTTAGTCATACTCGGGCTGAGACTACTACAGGATCAGTGTCGGTGAAACCCATAGCAGTATTTTCTCGAAGGACCAGAACTTGCGCCAAAGCTCTGTAACAGAGACTAAGACCCCTCAAGATGACAGTATTTATAATATAATCAGCCTTTGATATAGTATTACTCTCCCCACCCAATGAAATCTTACGTCACAGTTTCATAATGTCTCATGTCCATGTCACGCAAGATCAAACTAATGCAATAAGTCAGAATAAATTCTAAGCATGTAAAAATGTATATGTCATAAACCTGTATCCTATATAGAATCACCTTGAATATTTCAGGAAGATTCTGTCTCATGATTCGTGTCAGGTGTCCTGGGTATAATGTACTTGATATGGCAAGTACGAGGATGTAAATGTCACGATATCCATCTCTAGGTGACGTTGCACAACTCCGCGTACGGGGTTGGCACCCGACTATTAATCGAACGCTAAGCAAGTCACACGGCCCTAGGTTAAGCATGTACAAGATATAAATAAGTCAAAGAATTATGTAACAAGAACTGCAATGTTTGGCAAGGTACACTTGCCTGGTATTTGGTTTCCAGCTGTAGCTCTGGTATTCGTGAAATCTCTAGGAACGTCTCCGGATGCTGAAACAAATATTACCATCAGATTCAGAAAATATCAAATAGCTAGAAACGCCTGTCCTTGAGTCCAATTTGGAGACAAGGGTAAAAAAGACCATTTTGGGTCAAAGCGGGGTCCACATGTGGCCCGCTTCACACCAAAAAATATGTCAGGGACAAAGTTCTCCAAATTCGTCAAACTTAGTGTCAACAAGTCAGGAACGATGATACGAACCCAATAAAACTTTCAGAATTGGATTTCGATGAGCCGATCACAAAATTGCCCGTCAAGTGGAGCCTGTGGGGCCCACGATACGCGATTTTGTCAACGTTCTCAGAATTGAACCAAACTTGGTTCACAGGATCAGCGTATTACTACGAGTCCGATGGCATAAGTTTCGTTTCGATCCGACGTGTGTACACGAAGTTACAATCAGATTCAGAACAGGAAGATACGGGACGTTGTCGGCGGATACGCGTTGATTCCGGTGTGCACGCACATCCAAATCAACTTCTGCAAAATCTCGCACGTCCGTATCAATGGCGCGCATGTTTCGATGACGACCGCACGCGACCAAGTCATCCCGTTTGGTGGGGCGTACTCGGTTCCGGGGTGAAACATGGCGTTGTTTTTCCTGTTTTTGGATCGCGGTTCGCGATCGCCACAGGATGCGATGCACCGAGCGGGTTACACGGGCATCGAGAGGGTCACGCAGGGTTCGCGTTGCAACAGACAGAACCGAAAACGGGGGTAGCGAGGAGAGAGAAATGGTTACCTGAACAGGGTTCCAGAAACTGAGAATTCCCGTGTCCGAGTCGTGTCCGTCTAGGTTAGGGTTAGGTTTAGGGTTAGGGTTTGGGCTTCTGTCGGTGCTGCGGCGGTCGAAGGTGGGCCGGAGGGAGGCTGGGGACGGAGAAGACGGTCGAGGGGGAGGCGACGACCCGCTGGGAGGCGGCGCAGGCGGCCGGACGGAGCGGAGCTGGCCGGAGGACGCTGCTGCGGGCTGCTGCTGGGTCGGGGGAGCCGCCGGAGGAGGCGGAGGCGGCTGGGGAGTCGGGGAGACGGCGGGGCTGGGCACGACGAGGTCGTCGGCGGCGAGGCGGCGAGGTGGGAGGCGGCGTGGTGGTGGAGGGATCGAGGTTGGCCGGAGGAGGAAGGGGGCTTTATAGGGAGAGAGGGAGAGGGGATGGGGCCGAGCAAGGCGGCATCGTGGCGGGGGAGGCGGAGGTCGCGGGGGACGTGGGCCGAGCGGAGTGGGCGGGGCGGCCGGAATGCGCGGGCGGCGCGGCGCGTGGCCGAGCGGAGCGCGGGGGGGGGGGAGGGTGCGCGTCGTGGGGGAGAAGGGGTAGCGGGTTCGGATCGGGCGGGTCGCGGGTTGGGCAGACCCGATCCGACCCGTTAGGGTCAGGGGTCCGGTCCGGTCCGGTTTGGTTAGACCGGGTTCAGCCCGGTTTGAACCCGGTTCAACCCAATTTATTTTGGGTTTATTTTAATTTTTAAATAAATTAGTTTTTGGGCTTTTAAAAATATTTTCGGGGTCCAATAAATTCCAGAAAAATTACCCTAAGTCCAATATTTTATTTTACACCAAAAAAATATTATTTTCATAATATTTTAATATATTTTAAAAATATTTAATTTTATTTAATGCCAACATACCCTGGTTTTTAATTAGTAAAAATTCTCGAAAAAATCTCAGAAAATTCTGAAAAATCCTGTTTTATAAATCTTGAAAAATCAGGGGGTGTACAGATATCATAGCTTCCTTTGCTCGGGATGATCAGCAATTTTATATGGCGATTCGTCTAGGAGAGAGGAAGGGTCTCATTCGACCACACAGCTTGCAAGCTGTAGTTTCTTCCATCATGGTGCTGGACGATGGTAGGCAATCTGGACCTGTCTTCCAGTATTAAGTTAGGTCTGAACCCTAAACTCAATTCTAGGGCATGCCTACCATAGCGTATGGAGGATGGGCTTGCAAAATTGATACATGCCCAGTTGTGTATCCTCCCGCCATTAATTATTTTCTTGTTAATCGGCCGCGGAAGCCGATTAACTGCTAGAGAAGACTGAAAAGATCTCCACCAATACGAGAACCTAACAGAACAGATTCTTGGCGCGATCTTAAATGAGAAATCCTTTGTAAAAAAAAGGATTTCCATCATATATAATCATGAAGATGAAAAACCCTTTGTAAACCGGATTTCCATCATATGTAATCATGATTAATAAAATTGTCTTCTTTTACGCATATGATGATTTGCCATATTTTCTGTTTAGGAAGTCTGAATATGTGCAGCTTCGACACGTTTGAATTTTTATGCCGACTCTGATAAAAGGGTATATGATCTCGTCCTGTCTTTTACGCGTAACAGAAGACGCGTAGAAAGCTGTTTAGCATTTAAGTTGAAGATCCAAACTGTCATGCTGTTTTCTTGAACAAGAGGTCGCGTAAAATGTCTGAACTGTCACTTCTCTGATACGAAGAATTCTTTTTTAGAGCGTCATCTTCAAGAATGATCCTCCGAAAATCCCTTAAAAAGGGCGAGAAATGGCCGTCAAATAAGCCATACTTGAACTTGTGTAAAAGACTGGACCTCGGATGAGCTTCCAATCGACCCGAGAAGAAGAGTCATCTTCAATGTTGAACTCTGTATGTTTTGGGCAATTAAAATATTTTGTAGCCAAGAAGGAGCATTCTCTGCGTAAACCCTTACCATTAGCCATCTGTAGCTTTCAAGAGTAGAATCGTAGATTTGTATCCTCTGAGCATAAAAAGCTTCTGAGCATGAAATCATGGATTTGTAGTTTCTGAGCGTAAAATCGTAGGTTTGTAGCCTCTTGTGCGTAAAAGCTCGTGAGCATAAAAGCATCTGGGCGTAGAACAGTAGATTTATAGCCTCTCGAGCGTAGAATCATAGATTTGTAGCCTCTGAGCGTAAAAAGCTTCTGAGCGTGAAATCATAGATTTGTAGCCTCTGAGCGTGAAGTCATAGGTTTGTAGCCTCTCGAGCGTAAAAGTTACTGAGCGTAAAAACATCCGGGCGTAAAACCATAGACTTATAGTCTCTGAGTATGAAATCGTAGATTTTTAGCCTCTGAGCATAAAAACTTCTGAGCGTGAAATCATAGATTTGTAGCTTCTGAGCGTAAAGTCATAGGTTTGTAGCCTCTCGAGCGTAAAAGCTACCGAGCATAAAAGCATCCGGGCGTAAAACCATAGACTTATAGTCTCTGAGAGTAAAACCGTAGATTTGTGGTCTCTTGAGCGTAAAAACTCCTGAGCGTAAAATCATAGATCTGCTCTGCGCGTAAATTCTGGATCCACTGACCGTCCGTCTTCTTTTTTTAAATGATAGGCTGACGTGGTCCCAAATCATAACTGAATATTAAATATCGGATTTGGTTAGAAATTTGAAGAGTTATCTGAACTCTATAAATACCCCAAGGCTTTGAGAGAAGAAACTCTTCATCTATCTTTTGCAAAAATCGTTTGTTCCTTTGAGAGCTCTTCTTCGTCTCTTCCTTTAAGAACTCTGAGTTTTAGCCATGGCACCGAAACCAACTTCCACCTCTAAGGGAAAGAAAGCTGCGTCTTCTTCTCGTTCCTCTCCTCAAGCACGAGCAACTCCCATTGGGCTGAGTGAACCCCGATCTGAACGTCAAGCTGTGCACCAGGCGTCATAGGTAAAGCTTTTGGGACGAAAAAAACAAAGAAAACCCTTCGCACACGTTGTACGTGAACGCGCTAGGTCATCTTCTGTGCTAAGAGCCTCTTCGAGGAAGATGATGCACAGAGATGCTTTATTATTTACGCCCACATTCCTAATGTGTCAGCGTAAAAACTCCATATTTTTGCAGTCTGGCATAAAAGTTTTGGCTGTCAAAATTTGACATATACTACAAACTTTGAGTGTTACGCTCTGGATGAAAATTCTGGCATAACAACTCAAATTTTGGCAGTCTGGTGTAAAAACACAGACGGTTAGATTTTTGTGTATACTGTCAACCTTGAATTTTATGCCTCGAAAATAGGTTCCAGCGTAAAAACTCAAGTTTTTACAGTCTTGGCATAAAAGCACAGACTGTTGATCTTTGGCGTAAGTTGCAAGATTGTAATATCTAGTATAGAAACTAACTTGTTCTTTTTATATTTTGTAGTGGACTTGCAGATCCCTCTGTTGGCTGAGGTGATGGGTTCTGCTGCTAGGATGCTGAACTCCAATTATCTGGAGGATTTGTCCCATGTGACATTCCCTATTTCTGGAACCCAGTATCCTGAAGGAAGGGGAATTCTGATATTGTCTCAAGGAGAACGAATGCTGTTAAGTATGATCGACGGGGAGCCCCTGACGTATATAGATGGGGACAAATATATAAAACCAGCTTTCCTATTCGGGGATATGATTGATAAACAATCCCAGACGAAGCCCAAGAAGGAAAACTAGGTTTTTACTGCTGAGGGCATGGTCATGTACCTGCCCAGGATGCCGAGAGATTACCCTATCTCGATATTCTTCTATGCCACGCATCCCAAAAAGATGTCATGGACCCTGACCCTTGATCTTCACGGCCAGCCGGGGAAGATATTTTATCAGAGAGGATCAGACCGAGGATTATTTGTGAGCCATCCTTCAGGTCCTGTTATGCCTTTCAGGGGATTACAGCCGGGCAGTGTCCCGAGTGAAGATACTGTACTACTCCAGCCGGTTCAAATATTGACTTTTTGTAATGACTTCATGGGGCGGGGAGGAGTATACCCCAAGGTTAATCCTCGGACCAGTGGGTGGCTTAGCCCCAGAAATCTTCGATGGGCTCGTTTAACTGCCTGGGCCCTGAAGCATTTTCAGACGGAGCTGGAGAGCATTGGTCTGTTCGCGGCTGTGAATGCTACCAGTGTTGGGCTGCCTCTCAACCCCAACCTATTTTTGGCTTTGATGGAGCGGATATCTCGCTCACTGGGACTTTTGCCACTCCACTAGGGGAGTTGGGATTGGCCCTTCACGAGATGGCAGAGATTTTAAGACTGCCAATGGGGGATACTCCTTAAGAAGAGTATGTTCCCACAAACAGGGAGCTGAGGGATACAAACCCTCGGGCAGTGGCAGTGTACCAGGATCTAATGAGCTATTATCTAGCGTGGACCACCTTCTACAATGAGCCCTCTGATTTGGCTCATACCAACAAATGGACGTCCTATCTCTTCTTTCATCAGGCCAGAGATGCTAAGCCAAACAAAGTTGTGGATAACAGGGATAAGCCTTTGAACCTTCTGAGCATGCTTAATGCTCAAATAGTCGATGATCTTATTGAAGACGCTGGGGCTTCAGATCAAGTTCTTGATAAGGTGATAGGGAGTTATCCTGCAGGCACTAAAGCCTACAGTTATATGAGGCATTGTCGTAAGCCTCTGTCAAGGGAAGCTCAACTGGATGGCTTCCTCTCTGTATGGCTATGCCGATTGGTAGTACCTGACATCGCATCTACGGATCACATTCATCATAACACCTTATGGCCTACAGTGCGTTTGGTGTTTGGGGCATGACTGGGCCTGCTCCCTGCCATGGTATGCCGGATACAAGCTGGCCTGAGGGCCATTACTGATGGGCTGTTTGCAGATGAAACACGACGTGAAATCTTTCCCAGGGTAGAGTTACCGTTCCTATATCTGATGGGATGGTTAATTCTTCATAACCCCAGGGTGATGTCTCCCGGCTCTGCCAGTAGTTTGGGAAATAATTTTTTGTTGAATTACAAGAATATCTCTTGGAACGTGACCACCGTCATAGACTGTCAGCGAGCATTAAATTTTGCTCGTAGCTGGAAGCTCTTCTGTATCATCCCCTCTGTACATATCAATCAACAGGGGATGAGACTTCAGGATTCAGGTCACGGGAAGACCATTCTTTCTCCCGAAGCTTTTTATTGCTTGGCCTGCATTAGACCTTCCCATTTGTTGTACAGAAGTGAAGACCATTGCTTCTTGGAGCCTTATCTGCCTAGTAGATTCGCCAAGTAGTTTGGGTATGACCAATTGCATGTGGAAAATGCCATCACCAGCTTCAAGTCCAGAGGTGGGCTCATTGATGGAGCCAGAGGGTGGCGGTACTTCATAATGGGTTGTACTGGAGCAACCTTTACTGTGCCCGCGACTTCTCTCTCCATGGAGTTGCGTATCCTCCATTCATACGCACAATTTTATGTGGCCATCAATACCTTCCATCACAATTTTGATATGCGTACAAGTTTTAGGATGCCCTCTCATAAGTCCACTGGAAGAGAGGAGATCCCATCAGTTTTCTCTGATGAAGGTGAAGACCCTGTCGGTCCAGATGAGTTTTTGTTGACAATACCGAGAGGCGTAATACCTCCGCCTGCAGAGCCTCTTATTATCCCCAGTAAGCGAAGGGCCTCTACTCCGAAAGAGCCTTCCCCTCGCAAGAAAAAGAAGACTGTCAGTGGTCATACAAGGACTTCCAGCCATGAGGCTCCTAGGAGTGAGCCTGTTGTTTCCCCGGGCGGGGATGATTCTTTGATTAGAGGTCCCTCGTCTTTTAGAGAGGGAACCTCCACAGTTCCGGCTAACAGTGTCGGAGATTCTTTGCTCGAGACTGCTGTCGCTACTACCGCTACTGGTAGTGCAGTGAGGTCACCTTCGAGGCCGAGCAAATTAAGGATATCTTTATCCAGGCCAATAATGGGTCCAACCCCTTCTTCATCTGTAAGTATCTCCAGCGAGATTCCACCCGATGAACCTCGAGTGGATCTGGGTGAAGACTTGGATGGCTACCCTCAGACGTCATTTGGTGCACCATTTTCTCCAGGTATGACAGCTTGCTTAGCATCATTAAGAAATGATTTAGCTGTACTGGCTGCGGACGCGACATATATACCATCAGCCATGGGTAAATATTGTCCTTACGCCTCTTTTTAGGAAAATTAACATCAAATTGATATTAATTTTCTCTTGTCTTCTTTTCAGGTGAAGACATCTCTGGGGAAGGCGGAGTCGACGCAACTTTTGACTTTGTTGCAAATTCTGCTGATGAAATGGCGGTGCTTGACACCGAAGGGGCATGCTTTGAAGATGTTGCTCCTTTGTCTGCAGCATTTTTGGGTGTAGCCTCGCCCAATACAGTACCGATATCTTCAGAGGAGGATGAGCCTATCCTTGCGACTGTGCCTCCTTCGTTGAGTACACCAGTAACTTCAACCATTGCTGGTGTTAGTTCTTTTGTAGCGCCATCTGTAGAGGCAACGGCCAAGGCAATATCCTCTGCCAATGTTCCACAAAGGGGTTTTACTGACATCGCGGCCACTCCCAACGTCCATTCGCATTTTAACATGCTAGTTGAACAATTTACTAGCATATTCTATGTCACTTTAAAATCGTTGATATCCATGGTGCTGGAGAAGAATCTGGGCTTTGATGCTCTAAAGATGTCCTCCAATCTCACCATAGCGCAGATTAGAAATTTCAATGACGCTGGACGAGCTGATGCTCTGGAGAAAATAGTTAATGGTTTGGAACAACCTATTAACAATTATTTGCAATTGTCTTGAGATAATGTCGATGATATGATTTAAGCTGAGTACGACTCCTTGACTGCGAGGCTTGTTGGGGAGATGGAAACTCTGAGCAAATCCATCGAGGCACAACAGCAAGAGATGAATGAAGAGCATGCCGTATTGGGGTATGTCATTCCCCAGCTGGCTAAGTGCGAGGCCGAATATGAGGAAGAGGCAGCGAGGCTCCACAAATTGGAAGATGAACTCGCTCAGGCAAAGGAGAGGGCTCTCACTTCATCGGCAGCTCGAGATGATTTGAAGGACCGAATGGAAGCGGCTCAGCAGAACCTGGCACATGCGGGTGTCATCTACGCAGGTTTTGTACATGCTCGGTCTGAACTGTCTGCCTTAAACAATGAGGAGGCAAGGTTGGAGCGGGCTCGCGCTAACGTCTTGAACTCCAGGAATGAGAGGATGGCCGCTCTGGCGCAGCGGATCCGTGATTTGACTGCTCCTCCCCAATGATGTACTTTTTGCTTTTATATGTAACTTGCTCTTTTTGAAGATAATAAAGAGACTTTATCTGACTTTGTGGATCCATCATTTTTGAATATAAATGATAGGCTAGGGTGAAAGTAATATCAGAGGTAATATGGACGTGATATACTTTCGGTAAGCTTCAGCTGGACATATCTATTCAGAGGTTATATGGACATGATAGAATATGATCCAACTAAATTTGTATACAAAACACTATCAAAGGTAATATGGACGTGATAGGTTTTAAAGTTCCAAATTAGTTGGACATATCTATTCAGAGGTTATATGGACATGATAGAATATGATCCAACCAGTCTTTGTATGTAGTATCGTCAGAATGAGATCTTCACCATACTCCACTTAAACAAGGAAGATTAAGCATAGTACTTCTTCAGGAATTTGCCGTTGATAGGAGCCATCAACAAGTCTCTATTAGGCTTGGCTAATCTGTAAGCGCCGTTTGAGAACGTCGTCTCGATCACATAAGGACCTTCCCATTTGGGCTGAAATTTACCCTTACTCTTGTGAGTAATGATCATTGGCCTTTTCACAGCTAAAACTAGCTCGCCAACTTTGAACACCCTTTCCTTTACTTTTTGATTAAAAGCTTTGGAAATGCGTGCCTGGTAGAACACAATGCATTGTTGAGCTTGAAGGCATTTCTCGTCTAATCCTTCTAGCTCTTGAAGCCTTAATAGGTCATTCTTTTCCTGAGTCAACTCATTAGCCACTGCTATTCTGAGTGAGGGAATCTGAACTTCAATGGGGAGAACTGCTTCACTCCCGTAAACCAATGAGAATGGGGTACAACCTATCAGTATTCGTACCTTTGTGCGGTATGCCCAGAGGCATTCTCCCAGTTTCTCATTCCAATCGAAGAAACGAACTTCTTCAAGAGTTTAATGATGGTTTTGTTGAAGGCTTCTGTCAAACCATTAGCAGCAGGATTGTATACCGTAGAGGCTATATTTTGTATCCGATTCTTATCGCAAAATTGGTGAAACGCTTGGCTGATGAATTGAGGCCCGTTGTCATGGATTATCCTTCGCGGTATCCCAAAGCGATAAATGATATGATGCTTGATAAAGCTGATCATGTTGGATGTCTTTACCTCAGCAAGGGGGATTGCCTCCGCCCATTTAGAGAAATAATCAGTGATAACCAATATGAACCGATGTCCTCTAGAAGATGACGGGTGAATCGGACCAATGATGTCCATACCCCATGCTTCGAAGGGCCATAATGCAATGGAAGGATGTAGAAACTCAGAAGGCTGATGTATAAAATCTGTATGAACCTGACAGGCTTTGTATTGTCTTGCATATTTTACTGCATCTGCAATCATAGTAGGCCAGTAGTAGTCCATCCTCCTGATATGATCCTGTAGCTTAGGACCGGGTTGATGAGCTCCACATACGCCGTCGTGAGCTTCACGGATAACCCGTTTTGCATCATCGTTAGAGAGACATCGTAACAATAGTCCATCATAGGTCCGACGATATAGACTTTGTGAAGAAGCATAAAAATAGAAGCGTAGTGATCGTCTTTTAACCGATACTACTTCTTTGGGATCTTCTGGTAAGATTCCGTATGCTGCAAAGTCTATAAAGGGACTTCTCCAGTCTCTCTTAGGAGGAACCGTATTTACGGCGTTACTGCGTTCCATGTGAAAATTATTTTTCACACAAAACAAGTCTCTGTTAAGAAGGATCACCGAGTTCTGTCTTCTTATAGGAATAGCCAGATCTGCAGCTAAACTGGCCAGAGCGTCAGCTTCTAGATTTTGAGATCGAGGTACATGCTCTAAAAAGGATCCTTTGAAAGACATGGCTATCTCGATCGTTGCTTGGTGATAAGGAATGAGGTCTGGATTACGGACTTCATATACTCCTCTGACCTGATTGATGATCAACTGGGAATCACCAAAAGCTTCCAGGTATTCGACCTCCAATTCTTTAGCGACTTGAAGCCCGATGAGTAAGGCATTATACTCTGCCACATTATTAGAGCAGGGTTCGCTGAGAGAATATGCTCGGTAGATGACGAGTTTATCAGGAGTTACCAGAAAAATTCTTACTCCTGAAACCACGTTTCCCTTGGGACCAGTCCGAGAGGCACCATCGAAGAATAGCTGCCATATATCATCTTCCATTGCAGAATTACATTCTGCAACTTCGTCGGGAATGTCCTCGTATAGTTTGGAGGTTTCCGGAATTGGATGAGCAGCTAAGAAATTAGCCAAAGTCTGACCCTTTATGGACTTCTGAGGGATGTACACCATATCATACGGTGTTAATAACATCGCCCAAGTCGCGAGACGAGAATTAAGGACACTCGGCTTGTTCATCAGAACTCGAAGAGGATTGATCCTGGAGATGATATAAATAGTTTGACCTGTGACATAATGCCGTGTCTTCTTAATGGCAAACATTAGGGCCAAATATTCTTTTTCTACTGGATTATACCGGTGTTCAGCTCCGATCATCATCCTTCTTAGGTAATAGATAGCCTGTTCATGACCTTCATTATTGTTCTGTGCGAGGAGAGCCCCTAAAGAATGATCCATTGCTCGAACATACAGCAAAAATGGTCTTCCTATGACGGGAGACGCCAGAACTGGAGGATTAGTAAGGTAGCGTTTGATATCGTCAAATGCTTGCTGACAGGCTTTGTCCCATACGAAAGACACACCTTTCTTTATTAGGCGAGAAAAGGCTGACATCTTCCAGAGAGGTTGGATATGAATCTCCTGATATAGGCTAGACGACCTTAAAATCCCCTCAGTTCTCTCAGATTACGGGGAGGTCACATCTCTAAGATAGCCTTTACTTTATCATGGTCGACTTGAATGCCTTTGGCGGTAATGACAAATTCTAGGAATTTGCCACTGGATACACCGAGAAAGGACTTTATGGGGTTCATTTTGAGTTGATGTTGGCGCATCAACTCGAACACTGTCTTCAAGTCTTGGATATGATTAGCCTTGAGGCGGCTTTTGACAGCGATGTCGTCTACGTAACATTCCACTGTTTTGCGTAGATGCTCGTGGAATATGTTACTCATGGCTCGCTGATATGTAGCCCCGCCATTCTTCAATCCAAAGGGCATGACTGTGTAGCAATATACCCCCAGTGGCGTACGGAAGGCAGTATGCTTCTCGTCTTCAGGATCCATCTTAATCTGATTGTACCCTAAAAATCCGTCCATGAAAGACATGCGTTCAAAATCGCATGTGTTATCGATCATGACGTCTGTGATGGGAAGAGGGAATTCATCCTTGGGGCAAGCTGCATTAAGATCTCGGAAGTCGATGCAAATATGAACTTTCCCACTTTTCTTCATGATCGGGACTACATTGGCGACCCAATCAGGATGTTGCTCTTCACGGATGAATTTGCAGGCTATCAACATTTTGATTTCAGATTCAATAGCATCCATCATATCCAGGCGGAACCGATGTTGGTGCTGCTTTACAGGCTTTGAATTGGGCAGTATATTTAGCTTATGAGTAGCCATCTTTGGATCAAGACCAAGTATATCCTCATAATTCTATGCAAAGACGTCGGTATATTCTTTTATCAGCTGGATCATCTCTTCCCTTTCTGCTGGAGAAAGATTGCTACTGATAAATATCGGCTTTGGTGAAATTTCATCCCCAACATCGATTTGGATAGCTTTATCTTCAGTGGGCGGTTCTCTTTGCTCGAACCGGAGTTCCCATTGTATATCCATTTGCTGTGCCCAGGATTTATTTTCAGCCGGTTCCGATTCTTGCTCCTCTGTTTCAAGAGAATATGTCAATACCGTGTTTGCTGACAATACCCGTGGGAGTTTATCATCTGAATCAGAGGACGACGAACCATTCTGAGAAGAGGAAATGATATCCTCACTTGACTCAGAAGTTGCAAGAGCCGTGGTATACCCTAACCCAAAGTGAGTTCGTTAAAAATAGGGATCACCATGCAACGTCATTCGCCTCCCTTTTCCAAAGTTGAGGCCTGGTTCTGCCTTCAAGTCATAACCCATGCTTTGCATAATCTTCAAAGCCTGTGGGCTATATCTGTGGACCTGCATTTTCCCAGCATCAGACTCGTGAGAATCTTCTTGTACAATCGGTTGATTCCGTATGCGGCCGAAGACTATTAGATGCTGATCTTTATGGGTAGGTGGGACAATAAAGATAGAATCTTTATGTGGCCCGTATGTCGTGATGACATTGGATATTGATGCCACTTCCCATACATACGCTTGATAGAGTTCTATGTCTTTCAAGAATTTTTGTGCTATAGGCTCTATATCATTATGGCGGGCTGATTCCTGATTAGGAATCTGAGCATCAGTATACTGGAAAAGAGGTTCTTTATTATCATCAGAAACCATGTTCCCGGTTGTATTTACATCAATCGGCTGTTTGTTGCGCCGAAGGTTGATGACCAAGGGTGGAGGCTTCTGATTCAGAGTGATCACTAGGGGATCCTTTTCTCTTCCTGATTTGGTTCTGTCCAAGTGGATAGCCATGGGTTCCGTGACTTTAGGACGGTTAGTTCGTCCTTTCACCTGGATTGCCAGAGGTTGCTCAACAGACGATTCTCCTGGCTCCCGATGGGATTCCTCTTTCATCTTGCCCGTCACCTCCTTCATGTAGTCTTGGGTGTACAACATGTCATCGGAGTAGTAGGACTCAACTCCTTTGAACGGGTTATGATCAGCAAATTCTGTTTTTACTGTTCCTTGGGAGTCTACATATTTGGAGCATTGATGTAGAGTGGAAGAAACAATATTGTGATCGTGGATCCATGGTCTGCCCAAAAGAATGTTATAGGAAACCTTCGAATCAATGACATAACAAGTAGCTATTGATCTAAGGTCACCAATCTGGATCCTCAGACGAATCTTCCCCAGCAGCTTACTTTTCCTGGCGTTGAAGCCCACGATTGTAGTGGTGGTGTAAGCTAGTTCGCTGGTAGGAATCCTCAATAGCCTGAGCAGACTATGAGGGATGATGTTGATCGACGATCCCGGATCTATATGAATCCGGTCTACCTCCATGGAACCGACGTATCCGGTGTAATAGAGGGGTATGTCATGCCTGTTATGTTTCAATAGCATATCTTCTTGAGTGAAAGTGATGTTAGGAACCACCTCCATTACACTATGACATTGAGGACATGCCACAGGCTCTTTGTCGGGGGACTTGAGCTGGGTCAAGCATACATCCGCCTGTATCAAAGCTTCGCTCAAGGCTTGACGGGTTTCTTTGGATAGCCTAAGCAGCTCAAAAATGGACAGTCTGGCTGGAGTATTATCCAATTGGGCGAGGATGTGGAAGTTATAAGGCTTCTCCAAACCTTTGTTTTGAATGTTCTTCAAAGTTTTGTCGAAACGAACTTCTTTCTGTTTGCCCTTGTCCGCCGAAGTCGGTCTAGAAGGACCTGCCTCTGGTATGACAGGTTCAGGCTCTGAAGGCTTGGCAGCTGATGCGTCTGCCATTGCATCTTCTTGATTTCCTCCATAGTCTTTGAGGTAGGCCTTCCCTGAATGGGTTCCGGTAGCCAAAGCCTCTTCATCTGATGTCGGGGATATTGCAACCATATGGCATGGTTTGCGCCTTGAGTTCTTTCAGGACATAGCCTTAGCAGCTCGAGTCTCTTCCTCAATCTCTGATACCAGATCAGGATGAACCCACATAATCTCACTACGCTGGGTATTTAGGGGTGCCAAGTCATGGTTTTGACCCCTAGCCTGAGGGAGATTAATAATGTTCATCGTCGTCCGGGGAATAGGTACTATACCATCCGAGACTTCTTGAGGGGGCAGATCACCGAATTGGAGGGAGATCATGTTGGCGGTGACCGTCTTTTCACTGTTGTGCAGAGTGATAGCCTTGGCATCAATCAGCTCCTGGATTTTTCTTTTTAGTATATAACACACCTTGGTAGGGTGATGTATATACCTATAGAAAATACAGTACTTAGGGTTATTGGTACTGCCGACTTTATTAGGCCTTTTTACCTCGGGGAGGGTGAGCTTGCCACTTTTAACTAGACAGTCGAAGATGCTCGAAATGTCATCACCATCAAAGGAATATTCTTCTATGGGTCTAGAAGTCCTAGGTTTCGTCTGTGTAGTTACCGGTATAGGTTGCCTGGACGTGTTAATCGCCAGAGCTTCCTTTCCTTTAGAACCACGAGGATGGTCGCTATTGGAAGATGACCGTTTTCCTTTGTCAGAGGTGGAGATCATGATTCTATTGTCATGCGCCTTTCGACTGTTGTCTTCGGCGGGAATCGCTGAGATGATAAACGAGGGCCAATCATGGAATTTATATGGTCCTGTGAACACCGAGATCAGTGGAAGCAGGTTCTTCCTGCAAATGTCCACCAAGGCTGAATCCGGAACTCTGGGAGGCATCTGCAAAGTGGCTTGACGAAAACGTTCGATGAAAGTACGAATGTTCTCTTTCTCATTCTGCTTCACTTCGATGAGTGAGGACATAGACATGTCCATCCCTCCTTCATAGAATCGAGCGAAGAACAGAGTCTTGAAATCTTCAAAGGAAGTGATGCAATTGTCCGCAAGACTACGATACCATTGATAGGCCACTCCAGACAGACAACCCTTAAATACTCGAGTGAGGAGGGCATCATTCCCTTGTAGCAACACCATCATCATACTGAAGTAGTTCATGTATTAACTTGGTGACGTTTTTCCCTCAAACAAAACCATAGCCTGTGGTTTGTACTTTGGAGGGAAAGGGATCTCGTCCCAGATAGCTGGGTAAGGCTGGTTGATGCCCAACTTCTTGAGCTGATCCTTGTGCTTCAGGGCGTCAAATTGGGCTTTTAATTCCCGTACTGCTTGCATCGGATCTTCAGTTGGAAAAGGGACCGTAGAGATGTGAGAGGTCGGTTGTATTATAACTCCAATAGGAGGTAATACGTTTTTCGGGTTGAGAGGTTGAGGAGCAGCTGATTCTTGATTTTGAATAGGCTCCTGACTTGATGGTATATCTACCCCCACCCGTAGTTGAGTCGGAGGAACAGGCGCAGGTGTGTGTTGAGTCACCAACATTTGGTGCATACTCTGCATCATGGTATGCATCTCTTTGAGTGATGCTTCCAAAATAGCGATACGTTGTTCTGTACTTCCTGATGGGAAAGCTTCTTCATGTTCATCTCTGATGGCATAGACTCCTATTTTCCTGGGTGCTATTAAGGGATCAGTACAGACCTCTATGGAGATTGAGTCCATACTGTCAGTATCACCTTCAGGAAACTGGCGACCCCCAGTGTCGGAATCGAAAGAATATGAAGCCGATTGTCGCGACCTCGAGCGAGTGTTTCGAAAAACACCTACTTCAATGTTCTCGAGGAGTCTGTCGAATCTCCTTTGGCTCAGAGTTCTAGAGGGATGACGTCTTGAACTTGACCTTCCTCTAGGAATATGCGATGCCATGTTTACCGATGCGAATGTCGGTTCTTCTTCCTGTAAGGACAAAGAGTAATTCAACCGGTCAAAAACTGACCGTTTTGCTTTAGAACAGCAATAATTAACTACAACTTTGTGACTATTACAATAGTGCTCCCGAGGGGGTGTAACAGACATATTAGAAGATCCTTTGCCTTTGCATTTCTGGATCAAGAAATCGTACAAATCAGGGGGATTAACAGAAGAAGAAGAAGGCTTATTCTGCCTTTTTACATTAGTTGGAACACGGATATTGGGAACCCCAACCCTCTCTCTGCCGTAGGAATACAACAGTTCAGCCATGAGAGTAGCACATGATCCATGAGGAGCGTATCTATCCATAAACTGGGTCTTCTTTACGCCGAGAGGCTTGTCCTGGCGTAATCTGGAACTCTGCTCAGATTGGCATAAAATTGAGGAAGTCCGCAAACTGCCATCAGCGTTCCGCGTAATCTGAAGAACGGGTAGATTCTTCTCTTGATGGCGTAAAAGCCGAGAGGTCGGGAAATTCGCCACTTGTTTTTCCTTGCGGAGATTGCAGGGACTATCTGCCCCCTTATAGGCGGGAGAGGTATTTTTACGCGCAGAGCGCATTTAAAATTTCTGACATGGCGCTGAGGCCTTGTCAGAAACTATGTCTGCCCCGCCAGCGATGGGAGACAAGTTTTTACGCGCAGAGCGCATTGTATACTTCTGGATTGGCGTAGAGGCATTGCCAGAAGTTTTGTTTGCCCCGCCAGGGACGGGAGACTGAGTTTTACGTGCAAAGCACGGAGTCGACTTCTGGATTGGCGCTAAGGCATTGCCAGAAGCTTTGTCTGCCACGTCACAGATGGGAGACGAGTTTTTACGCACAGAGCGTATAGGTTGGGATGCCACAACCTTGTTGATCGGAGAGAGAGAGCCTGCATGAAGAGTAGAGGATGTCCGGGGCATCCATACTTTACGCAACTTCCTGCTGTCCTGAACAGATGGGGAATGAGAGCTACCCCCTACGCGAAGCATGTCTTCATAAGCAGATTAGTCGAATTGGACGATCAGAGTCTTCTTCGATGCTCTGATGGATACAATATCCTGTTGAGCAATAGCCTTCTCGTCAGATGAGAAAGTAGTCCCCAGCAGAGTCGCCATCTTGTGTTTGATAATAAATGAAAGAAATAAAACTAGGTTTATACAAAACCCTTTTTTTGGTTTACAAATAAGAAGTACAATTAATCCTATACGAGGATGTTAAGTACAAAATTTAATTCTGGGTAAATATTGCTATAGGAGTCTGATCTGCAGTCGATCACTTTGTCCCTTGGACCACACGATGACAAAGAAGTGCTGTAGAAGATGGAGAAGCTTTAAAAATCGCAAGAGGGATTGGATGCTCGATGCCAAAGTTGTCAATCACTTCCCTCTGTCTGTGCTCCAAGATCTTCTCTCTCAAAAAAATAAAATCCGATCCTTTTCTTCGACCCTGGACCTCCGTGGACGGAGGTCTCTATTTAGAGAGTTCAGCTACAGTCGACGTAGAAACCGAACAGCGGAGAGAGCTGCACCTTTTATGCGATGGTTACAATAACTGCTACCCACATATGAATGATCTTCTGAATCGGCGTATGACGCGTGTCCCATTATGAGGTAATGCGTATAACTGCTCGTCGAAGATCACGGCATGCAAGCCACGTAGATAACTGCCCCTTGCGTAGAGATGGTTGGCATAAAAGCCAAATAACTGTCTCGTTGGCGTAAAAGCTAAATAGCTGTTTTGATGGCGTAGAAGCCAAGTAGCTGTCATGTTGACGTAGAAGCCAAAATAGGCATAGAAGCTGAATAGTTGTCAGGTTGGCATAGAAGCCTAGTAGGCGTAGAAGCCAAGTGCTTTGCAAATATAGCCTGATTTGTCATAATTCAAGGAGATGACGAACAACGTACTTCTATAGCTGAAAATAGCTAGGTCGGCGTAATATACGGGGATGGTAATATGGATGTATTAGCCCTAATTATAGCTCATCCAGTCTTTGGAAGTAGAACCAAATCTCGTGCATTAAATGCAGAGATCTGCCCCCATCACGCGCATTAACTGCAGAGACGTACCTCGGGTTTTGTACGAAGAGCAGCTTTTAACGTGGCGGTCAGCTTTGTCTTATCTTGAGCATAAAAGCTTATGGCTGCCTGTGTAAAAATAGGAAGCGTATTACTTGAATGCGTAAATGACGTCTTATATCAAGGCTTTGTCACTAAACGACAGTCTGGAGCTCTGTGCCGAATTATCATTACAGCCGTTGTCTGGATAGTCGTGCATTACTCTTTGTCAGGAGTCAGGTTCATTGTACTATTTGACAGGTTCATTCGAGGAATACGAAGAGTTCCTCTTACACTTTCCCGCTGCATTAAAAGCAGATGGGTTTTTACGCCAAAGTGACGATGTAGCAACCTTTTTACGCTGAAGAAGTCTAAAAATACTGCATTACGTGGGTTATTCTGGAGCTATATTTTACGCTGAATAGCGTTGAAGCTCTGCTGTACGCCAATGGCTTTGAAGTCATATTTTGCGCCGCACAACACTGAAACTCTGCTTTACGCGGGTTTTATGCATATTGCGTGTAATTCTGCAGCATATTTTTTATGCTTCTACACTCATGTGTAAGCGTCACGGAACTCGATGCAGGAGTCGATATAGATAATGATATAGGTGGACCAGGAGGACGTTTTTTCTCTAACTCTGTCAGTCGAGCATCTCAAGTATCCATGATAGATAATAACCTCCTAGTACTATGCTCCACTCGCTCGCCCATCTGAAGATGTGATGCCTGCATCCTTGATACTGAAGCGCCCATGGTCTCCACTCGCTCACTCATCTCAATACGTGATGCTTGTATCCTCGATAGCGTGGTGTCCACGGTCAACTGTGACTGCTGTAGTGACGTCACGTTGCGCTCTGTCGACGTAGCTAGATCCCTCAGCTCCATGATGCTGCGCTTCAACAATTCAAAACATGCTATGAGTATCGCATCGTCAGTCTATGGCTGCGGTTGTACCGCAATCCTCTGTATCAACTCTTCACGTAGAGATACGATCTAAAGGTCAACTCTCTCCTGGGCTCGCTATAACTCCTGAGAGGGCTATGGGGTATGCACATCGTCAGAGGGTGTCCTAGAGGACTGTGATGCAACATAGGCGCCGTAGGTTCCCGTACCGTAGTACATACCCCTATGTAGACCAGTAACGGCTCTCATCCACAGCTCATCATCCGACGGAGCTGGGTGGGCCGGGGGTTCCGAGGAACTACCCCCTCTCCAGGTGTGGGCTGGGTTGACTCTTCGTGGAGCCTCCTATACTCATCCTAGAAAAATATGTATCGACAAGCGTACTACTTACTATATATTTAGATACTTATTACTAATTACATATATTTTTGCTAAGTTATATCAAAATTAACATAACATAAGAGTAATACTTACGTAGCTCTGCGTTGCCCTATCATCGATAAGTTGTCCCCCTTTCCTATGAGTGGCAAGGAACACTGTCACCATGTTCGCGTCCTTATCCCTCTGGACCTGTTTAGAAATATATTATTTGTTATTAAAGTAAAAAAATTAGGCTACGATGATTAAAAATTATATGTATACAATAAAAGACGTACCAAGCAACGAAAATATTTCGTTATCGGAATCGACCCACCACGCCACTTTCCAGCCCTATGTCGAGTCGCCTTGGCCTTCTCTAATTTTTTCCTATACCTATCATCGTTGAATCTAGCCCTTATCGCAGTCCACTATTCAGGTGTGATCCAGCCTTAGATCGGTTTTACTTCAGGATCACAAGCTGTCACTACCAAGTTCCGAAAACAGGGGTATTTTCGACTTTTTACAATATTTAATATTAGGGTAGTTACAATTATGTAATTGCATGATAATTATTTGTTTTAAATAATTATGTGATGTGTAATTATATATATAATTATCTACAGTGTTCATTTGTGTTTGTGCTGGTAGACTTGACCTAGAAGCCAATAGGTGAACACCTGTCCGAATTGTGGGATTCGGTATTTTAATTGTTTATTTTAGAATTAAATTCTTGGAGGTAATAATTAATTACCGTATTTATTTAATTATTGTGCATTGCCTTTGCTTCGATATTTGGAGCAGTACCCTGAGTTTTGTCTTCCAACAATTTCACAACCTTGCCCTAGACATGCCCGCCTTCCATTCTGCTATTTTTGCAACTCATAATTATGCTCTCTGTACATTATTTCTGGCCGCACAAAAATCGTCGCGGACGTTTATTTTAAAATCCCTATTTTGCATCGTTGTGCGTTCCAATCGAAAATTGGAGGCAATCTTGACCTATTTTTCGTGCGGCCCAAATTAGGGTAATATTCTGTTCTGAGTCCTCTTCATTATTGGTATTGATGACCTGACCTGATTTTGGCCTATGTACTCCTAATTAATTTTAGAACACAACTTGCATTTTATTCTAATTAAATTAAGGATACTATTTTAACCGATTTTGAAATCTTAATTTAATTCCAGTGCCCTGCTAAATTGAGCCGTACCAAACTTACAGCGCCCCCTGACCCTACAAAACACCGGACACCGAATCGCCCGCCAAATTTTTGTCATTTCATACGCCTGTGCAAATACCCAAATTTAAGGGGGCTAATTTACAAATTTGCATTTTTGTGGCAACACCTCATTTGATTAAACCAATGAGGGAACCTAATATTTTTAACATCACCCTCATTCCCACATGAATTATTTTTCTCTCCATGTCAAATCTGGACCACTCATTAGCAGGGTCTCATCCTCACCCTTCATTTACAAAACTCTCTCTCCCTATTTAATGACATGTTACATCAAACCCTAATCCCTAAACAACCTAGGTTTCCCCACCTCCTCACAAGCCTCCATCCTCTCCAACGTAGGAAACCAAATTCCTTCTCTTCTTCTTCTCCTTCTTCCTTTCTTCTTCTCTTTCCTTTCTTCTTCTCCTTCTTTTAATTGAAATTTGAATAATAAAAGAGAGAGGGAAACCATCACCATCCCCCTTCCCTGTGCACTCCGACCTCCGGCCATCATTCTGGCGGCCCTCTGATCCCTCCGGCGGCCACTGCTCACCTCGACGACTGAGTCCCCGACCCGCTGGCTGCTCCTCCCCCGCCTGTCATCATCCTCCAGCTCCCGCCGTCCACCGAAGTAACTCCGACCGGACAGCCTGTCCCCGGCCCCACAACCCGCACGACTCCGCTGACTGCACCTCCGGCAGACTCCCCGCTCTGGCCATTGCCCCGGCGCTGCATCTGCTACCGGCATCTTCTCCTCCATTTGCCCTGTCGATCAGTGGGTGGAAATCACTACAACACAACAATGGCCATGATTACTCAGTTTCAGTCCATCCACCTTCTATTCGTTGGAATGTATCAGAGGAATCTGAATATTGAAAATGCAGGTTATGTACATGATTAGTAATCTACAGACTCATCCTTGTTCAACATTGATCCCTAATACCACGCTCATCCATAATAGTAGTAGTAGTAGTAGGCATCATGGACCCCGAGCCTTTTGGTGCGACAAGAGAAGCTGTTGTTAGGAATGATTGTGCAAAGGTTGTGGGAATCCTTGTCAAGGATTTGTAAGTATTTGTGTCATTCAATCCGGAGCTCTTCAAAGAGATTACTCAACTCCTGACTTTGGAAAACTTTAGGGGAAATGAACTTTCAAAAATGGGGACACAAAATCAGCAGGGGTGATAATTCTTGTTAAGCTAAAGAAGCTCCTCGAGGCAAACCCACTATTCCGAGACAAGTTGCACTTTCTCAACCCCAAAAATTTGAGGCTGTGTACTCTCATCAATCAAAGTTTTAGGTGGCATCTACTATAATCCTCATGGCAAAGTATGGACATGTGATAACCCCGTGGAGGCTTCTAGCAATAGGTTTTTCTTGAGTTTCACAATACCTAAACTCTACTCTTGCTACTCTGAAAGGATACATAAATGAGCTGCGAGTTGCTAAAGGGGAACCTGGACAATCTGTGACCCAAGGTGCTTCTTTGAACAAATTAGCATTTTCTTTAGAGTGGCAGTCTGCCCAGAAGCAGCTACTCAACAATCTCGTTCCTTATCAGTCTTGGGGCCCTGAAAAGTCTGGGGCATCAGAAGAGAATGTTGCACCTGAAGACGAAGGAAAGTGGTGTTCACTATGCTTTTGTTGAAATTGCACATGTCTTCAAAATGCACTGAAGGAATGTTGAATTTCATATACTACAGTTAGCTTTAATCATATGGAATATGCATTAGTACATAGACTGTCGGATTCTCCAGACGATACTCTGGAACAGGACCTCGGTATTCACCAACTAAGGACCAAAGGCAAGTACATTCTCTGATTAGTTTCTAATTTATGATATCTCCTATGTTCACTGTATCTAGTGTAAATATCCATGTTCTTGACACATTGGTTACACGGATTGGTATACACGGATCTCGTTATGAGATGTTATTCCTTATTCATGGTGTAGCTTGTACAAGACCTGTTTTCCTTGTTATCTTGTGCATGTACAGACACTGATTTCCGGGGAGATTTGCTACCTTCCTAGGGAATCCCGTGCCATAGCGTACCATGATTGGATCTACTATACCAGTCGGGGGTGGGGAGTATTTTAGTGTAGATATGTGATCATACCCAACTTTTCATGCATCATAGCTCACCCCACATCTCACGTCGGGTGCGGCCTGACCATCTCCGTGCCTCATAGCTGTTACGTGTGATTAGCCTGACCCCTACATGCATCATAGCTAACCAACGGTTAGCCTGACCTTCGTGAATCATAGCTAATCACATGTAACCAGCCTGATCAAGTTTCCAAGCCGATCACATGTTAAAGCTAGTACTCACACACTTAGTCATAGGATTCTTGCTCATTGACATATTGTTCTTTTCCTGCATTTACTTACAGTATTTCCAGTATTTCTCTCATTGTACATTTCTCGTACCTATACATGCATCTGGTATGTTTTCATCTAGAACTGCTACATAGTTTATGTCATTTATATAGAACTGCTATTTAGAGATGTACTTTGCTCCTTCCTGACTGGAAAATATTTTTTCAGACTGTGACCTTAGTAGACTGGTTTCTGACACACTTGGGGGATAGGATGTTACTGATGGCAGGTATAATTATTATGTCATTAGACTTGTGTTATATTCTTTTATTTCTTCATTTTCCTATCGTGCTGTAGTTGTGATTGAGTATTTCTAGATTTATTTTATGATATCCACGTCTCCTTATGGAGTTGGATACTAGCGTGAGATTGTTTAGATAGTACTTGACCTAGACAGCGTTCTACCGCCGATGCTGCGGCGTAGGCTGGACGTACCCACGCTCTCGTGCCCCTAAACCGGGTGCGGGTCGTGACACAAGCCTTCTATTTATTCATAGCATCACAGATGAGCTTGGCAACGATAGAAGGAAACTGGTGCTCGATCTGTGTGGCCCATATTGGTGGATAGAAATATGTTCTAACAAGAAGTACAATAGTTAGTTATAAAATATTAACATAAAAATATTAATGAGATTAAAATCAAATATACTTTTACCTTGAAGTTCCCAAACCAGAACTTCTTTCTCTTCCGAGGCATCCGAATAGATTATCTATGGCCCACCATAGTTTTGCCTCAGAAAATATCTCAGTGCTCTCTGTATCGTCGGGGGACGATATCTATATATTGTCATGATCCGTACCCAAAATTTGGGCATGAGTCATGGGTACGTCCAGCCTATGCTGCAGCATCGATGGTAGAATACTGTCTAAGTCACAATACTACCTATCTCATCTCACAATGATATATATAACATGTCAATGATCTCAACTCCATAAGGAGGACAAGATGAATATAAATATGACAATAATAATAATACTCAATCACATAATTCTATAAGCAAGAGAAATGACACGATAATGATAAAGGAAAGAGAAGTCTAAAATATTTACATCACACATCCACGAGTCTAGAGTCTAAACATCAACATAAAAAATCCAAATAAAATATACAACTCAAAGTATATCCAGTCTATAATCCAACTACATATGAATGCTAGACTCTATGTCTCTATTAATGGATCCAATACTGGAATAGGATCCTCCTGAAGCTTCTGGGTAAAATCCTCCTCTACTCTGGGTCCATAATAAGTGGGGCAGAAAGCCTTGAGATCCTCTAAAAAATGTTATCCAATCAGGATTGGAGCGAAGCACATAAACTAATAGTAGTTCTATTAATTTAACTAATACTATAAAACAGTAAGCAATAAAAATATAATATAGAAGAAATACTAGATAATAAGAAAACTGGTACGCAGATAATCATCTTATAGGTAATAATAAACTGTAAATAAACAAGAAATAACTGTATCAGTAGGTTTAAACTGGAAAAGAGATATGAAAAACTATCAAGTGCCTTGAAATATCAATTATTATGTGATCGACTTGGGACAAATCAGGCTCTACCATATATGATTGGCTATGCACAAGTGCAGTAAGGGATCAGGTCAATCAATTATGATTGACTATGCACAAGTATAGGTAAGGGGATCAGGCCAATCATATACGGGGAGCTATGCACAAGTAATAACGTCAGGCTGCACCCTCATAAAGATAAGAGTGAGCTATACACAAGTAGGTGGTGTATGATCATAAATTTAACTAATACTTTCCCATCCCCGGTTAGTACGATGGATCCAATCACGACTTCTCATGACCGGTATCTATGATGCTAACCCGTGTATCCACTATGTCAGAAATTAAGCATAACACTATATACTAGCAATATAGTAATCATCAAAATATGGAAACTGTCAGAGAATATACTCGCCTGTGTTCCTAAGCAAGGTATGAGAATCGATGCCCAAGATGGAGTCATAACCTAAATATCAAGTATTATTGTTAAATGCGTGAAATGAAGAATGGGCATGAAGAACTAACTAAAATGATGCTTCTAGGCCATGTCCAACTCCAAACTAGCTTAACTAGGTCCACTAATCACTCTAAGTGTTCTAGGTCATAACAAGGTCAACTAGCCAATATTAGTCTAATACTAACTAAAACTTAGCTAATATAGCTATACTAGTTATATACTAAGGTATCTAGTCTATATTATTCAATATTTAGCTAATACTAGATACGTATCCTATATTATATGCTATTGGTGTATAACACTCATATAAAGATTCTAGTCAGTATTTAATATTTATCAATAAACTAATATCCTACTAATTCCTCATGCCATCCTCATACACACAACATATCTGTGAATGATACATGACTGATGCCCTGGGTATCAGTCAGATACATAAGTTGATATTGTTGTTACTGTACATCCAATGTGCAGGTTGAACATACTTCCCTTAGATCTCCTCCATCCTCAAGTCTATCTCAATAACTGGCACCACTGTATCAGGTTCATATCTGATACTTAACACCAATAGGCAACCACAATATCAGTCACTTCTTCCACACTGACAATACAACACATAGTACCTAGGTAGGTGTATAAATTTATGCATATATATAGGCATACTGATATACACATTTAGTACATATACACATATACACTATCTAACTGATATCTCAAAGCCAACCTCACCCTTAACTAACCCTTCAATACCTTCCTAACCAACTGACCATTAACTGAATATCAAGCCTCTTATATGCACACAGGATTCCTACCTACAGGCAGCACCCTCACTCATATACCTGATACCTTGACCAACCAACCCGAGCTTTCTCTAACAACAACTACAATAACAGCAATAGCAAATGAAATAAACAGTTAACAACATCACTTCCAACAACAAGAACACATGTATCCTTGCCCGACCACCAATACAACAATATGCTATAACCAACAATCCTATACCCGAGCACCCTCACACTATAAGCTAAGGCTATAAGTAAGTACCTTACTCGTCACAAACTGACATATATCTAACCTAAGCATTCTTACCTTTAGATACTTTCAAGTCAGCCTGCAACCTGGTGTAATGCTTACACCTAAAATTCTTGAGCCCCCACATTATTGCTTACTTTGTAACACCCCATTCCGTTCAAGCGGACCTGCTGATTCAAACAGAAAAGTGCAATGTCCCGACCCGCTTTGCTCAGGCGAGAATACTCGTTTGAGATAAAGGATATCTAGACTTGTCCCTACAGGAATTTAGCTTAGGCTTTCAGAGGATCGCTTGACGTATCGCTCAACCGAGGTAAATCATCGCTAAGGTGGGTGGCTACGGTGAACTTACCTTTGCTTAGCCAGCACACATAAAACATGAAACGATACATGCTAGTCGCTAGGTGAATCACCCCTACATGCTAATAAAATTCAACGCACCTAGCTAAGGGAGTAATCCCAACTTGTATTGCTTATGCTAGAACACGGAAAAGAAACATTGCTTATATATATGTTCAGACCCTCGCATGCTACCCTAGAATATGTTGCTCGGGAAGTCCCCTAATAGTTTTACCTCTCGGCTTACCTTCGGGCCCGAGCTAACATGAATGTTTGTGTTTATACAATTGCATGCTTGTCTGCTTGTATGTTGCCTTATTTTCATCCAAACCCCAGGAGACTACTAAGTAGTCATTTCGTGCATTATTGAACCTGCAAGTATCCGGGACCGTTAGGTCACCAAAGACAGCCCCGAACCAGGGGAATGCATCAAGGCAAGTCACTCATTGAACAAAGAATCAAGATCCAAGCATCTCGTGTACTCGTGTATCCATGTTCATATGTTCTTGTGTATCTCGTGTACTCGTGTATCCATGTTCATATGTTCTTGTGTATCTCGTGTACTCGTGTTGCCTGCTTATCAAAATAAATTACGTACTCGTGTTGCCTGCTTGGCAAAATAATGAAATTAAAAAGATCTAAAATTGTATGTCGTGGACAACTCAAAAATGAGGTATTGTTCCACGGACGGTCACCGGGGTACTGAGGTCAATCCGATCCGGATGGAACTCATGTGTAGTCATCGTGTGCTGGAGAGGATAGCTTACAGCGCATCGTGTACTCTCGTAGCATGATATCCTTGTCCTTGACTATGTCCAAAATGGCTATGCCAGTGACTCGTATTCATATAGATAAGTCATCCTCGCTTAGCGGCTATCCGCGTGCGAGTTATTGTATCGTATCAAAAGAACAACTGAACACCTGAACGATCATGATACAACAATACTCGTGTTGCATATGCTATTGCCTTGGTTTTTATTATGATTGCCCCTGAATGTTTATACTTGCCCGTGCTTGAATTAACAATGTTTGCCTTGGACAGGGAATGTAAAATGGTAAGTGGGTAAGTCTCACCGTATTTCCTCTCATGTAGCACGGCGTACTGCCACACGAGTTAGGCTATTCAATTCTTGCATGAAATTGATCCTAAGGCAACTAGAAATACAACATAATAGTTGGTGCATGGAACCTATATTACGTGTTTGGATTTGTCGAGCGGGCGAGTAGCCTCCCCACCAGTGCATTCAATGTACTGATAATCCACCAGGTTGTATGCAGGGTGCGGGAGAACCTCGTTCGGTACGGATGCCTCCTTCGTGCGTGCTAAGGCCAAGAGCTCCCTCTGAAGCATTGGAGCGCTGCGTCCGGAACAGAAGCATATATAGAAGACATAATATTGGAAGTTGCCTGAACATCGCCTGTACAATCATTCCACAATTGTAGCCACTTGGCACGCTTTTACTGTTTCAGAGAGAGAGTCTTGAGCGACTTGTAATCTCGGCCAAGCACCGTCTGTAACACTTGTTTATATCAATAAAGAGTTGCTTTACTTCAACTTGTGTTATTCAATGCTTTCGCTATATTGTCAACTCAGTGAACTTGTTACCGATCGCCTTTGCGTTCATGACTCCGCTGCACTCGGACAATCTGTGCGACTCTGTGGCTTAGAACTCTTATCGCGAGCAATGGACCACAGCCTTGCACGAGCGTGGCTCACGCTCGTACGGTATTACGCACGAATGGGTCAAAGCGATCGTTCCGCGGGAGCGCTGGTGCGGTGATTCTCGCCTAGCGGGAACGGTCGATTTTGCCTGCAAGAGATCGGAGCGTGACATACTTGCTCAGTGCTACTGCCACTGGTGTGATACTTGGCACTGCTGCCAACAACAGTCCACACACACAAGTGAACTGATATACTTGCACAAGAATACCATTAAAAATATTGCACCTAGGTATAGCTAACCAACCTACATCTCCTACCAACTGCTATTGTACTAATTCCACACCATTAGTGCAACACCCCAACATTGCATTCAAGATCCCCAACTAATGTATACACTCGAGCACTTCCTACACCATCACACACTACAGAACTATATATATATATATATATATATATATATATATATATATATGATACATATTAACATAGACACACTCACAGTATAACTCAGTCATAGTGATAAGTATACACATGTACACAATGCCAAGATCAATTTAGCAAACACCTATGGTGCAATGTCAATATACTCTCTATAGTGTCATGATACACTATCAACCAACATGTCAAATCCCCTAATACTCAAACAATACTATATATATATATTAAATATAATTATGTATATTTATTATGATTAGTTACCATGAATATTAGAGAGCAAATACATCAACAAGCACAAAACCCCAAAATTAGAGCCCTGTATCACACCGTTTCATACTGTATCATGATACTCCCTACTCGTATCTAATTATGAACATAATACTACCCTCACATGACCAATCTAACCCTAATTAGGTCTACCAAATCTAATAACAAATACTTGGTATTCCATTCTCGAATTTCCCCCAAAATGGATACCAAACTCAATATAGAAATCATAAATAGGTTCAATAGGAGTTCAAACTTCTCCCTATGGGTAGCCCTAATATATGGGTGCAATCTACATGCTCTAAATTATCAAATAAAAATAATTAGAGAAAGGAATTCAGAATTTACCTATTGGAAGATGGATTCTCAATGAAAGTTTAATATGACACGTTGTGGACACAAACACCAAGCCAAACTCCTTCTTCTCCAAACTTCTCGCACCCACTAGCTTCTAGTCTTCTTAGATAGTGATGACTAGTGAACTTAAGAGGAATTTGTGAGGGATTTGATGGAGGAAAGAAATATGAGGAAGAACACCTAATTAGGAAATAAAATGGATAAGAATGAGAGGAGAGAGAGTGTTCCCCTCCCTAAATTAGGGCTGGCCGCCCCTCATCCCCTCTCCAAGAAATATAAAAGACCCCTATGCCCCTATTGGTTTGTCATGATGAATTAATTAAGGGTGAAAGCTTCTCTTCCTAATGAAGATTAAGCCTAATCACTAATTAATGAGATGGGTTTACTAGTTTGGGTCCAATGGCTAGTCCAACTAATAAGTTAGGTCCACTAGGGTCTAGTCTAGTCAATTAGTCTAATCACTAATAACTAATAATAAATTAGTCACATCATATAGCATGCATATTTATATAAATAAATATTATAACTTAAAATTTTAATAATTCTAAAATGACAAAGATACCCCTACTCTAGAAATATAGTAGTGATATATATATACATTGATAATTAAACTCATTAAAAAGTAAATATTTATATATTCATAAGAAACAAATTACTAATTAACTTACTTTGTAGGGCCATCGGCCCAAATCTCCATTCTTCTCTCATCCGGTGGAGCGCACGGAGGATCGCTCTGATATGGAGACGGAGTCGGCTCGACCGCCATCTCCTCCTCTGTCTCCGTGGTGCCGTCAGCAACAGGAACACTGGACGGAGCAGGAACACTAGACAAGATACTCTTGGGCTTGGAACTGCTGGTCCCAGGAGTACTGCCATGTGCGGTAGTCGCAATCGCAGTCTGAGGTACTGATGGTCGATAGTATAGAGTACTCGAGGACGGTGATCGAGAAGGAGTATCCGTGTCCTAAAGAGGACGTCGAGAGGATCTACCGTGAGAATATGATGCACATCGTCTGGACATATCTGAGAACAACCTATAATAATAAAACAAATATACAGAGATATTTAGATTATATTACAGAAAAAATACACAAAAGTTGTGAACTAGGCCATAATAAAAGTCTAAATGATAAAAGTGTCACCATCATAAATATCTCGTGGACATTCATATATGGCTCCACATAAGGCTCCTGCTTCGATGCTAAAGGCACATGCTCTCTGTGTGAGATCCACTGATAGTAATTCATAGTAAAATTCCTTGAGTACAAATGATATGTCATACCCACTTCTGGATGATATTTTAAGTTACGATATTTCACACACGGACACTTAATTTTTGTGTCATCCATGTACTCAAGGAACACCTTGGCGAACTGCAAGAACTGCTCTACTCCCTATATGTATTCATCCCACACACTGCATATATCATCAGGATACTTGTTGTACATCCACCAACGATGACATAGGTAGTAATTCAGATCCATTTCTAGATACTTCTGCAAAGATGAATAGACATCGTTCAAGTATATTATCTAAATGTTCATCAAAGTGAGTATTTAGGTCATATCGTTAGTATTCGAGTTGTGATGCATGAGTATACATATTGTGACTCATGAGTATCCATAAAGTACCTTAGCTATTTACCTAGTACTTTAACCTATTACCTAGTATCTTACCCATAACATAACACATCTTCCCTCGATACTCACTTGTATCTAGGTACTTATATATTTACCCTCACATATACATTCTAGATATCTCATATATCCAAATACCTTGGTACTTATATAGAAATATAGCCCAAGTATCTTGATACTTGGTACCTTTCCCTTACCCTCACTATTCTCTAGCTAACCTAGTTGCTGAAATATGTTGTTACTTGCTCTGTACTGCAATATGGGGTTGTTGCCCACAATATTTGTTGTTGCTAACTGCTGTGGTATGCAACATGCTGCTCAGGTTGTCCCAGGCTACTACTGCCAGTCATACTTACAGCTGCTGGATATAGCTGCAGGAACTACCCCATTTTGCAGTCCTTACTGTAGGGACTCTGAGATCTCCCCTTACTGAATATATCCTCCCCCCACTGCAACACCTTACATTTGTAGCTGCTCTTGTTACAATGGTACCCCAAGTATTACAATCTCTTATAGTTTAAAGTAGATACAGTTGTAATTGCAGCAGATACTGCTACTTACTGCAATCTAAACACTCCCCTTTGCCTCCAAAACTGTAACCATGAACCACACAGTCCTTCACTTCTAGCTCAAAACTACTCTCCAAATACAATGCAACATACACACACCAATTTGACACCCTCTCTTCACAGGAACACCTACTCATCAACACACTAATCTACAACACCACTTACTAACACTCATGTGTTAGTGTGTCCGCGTGTGTTAGTGTGTTCGTATCCGTATTAGGGTTAGTGTCCGCGTATATTAGTGTGTGTGTATGTGTGTGTGTCTGCGTATGTGTGTCCGCGTGTGTACGTGTGTTAGTGTGTTCGTATTCGTATTAGGATTAGGGTCTACGTGTGTTAGTGTGTCCACGTGTGTGTGTGTCTGCGTGTGTTATTGTGTTCGTGCATAGAGCTTTAACATGATATCCTAGTATTGGCGGGGGCTGTGGCGAAGGGGGTGCACAATCGAAAGGGGGTCGCGGGGGGTGCACGATCGAAAGCAAAAGTTTCAAATTTTTTTTGCAGAGAATGGGAGAAAAATAAAATCTGTTAACCTACATTGAAAAACATTAGCGACATCATAATGAGACATCGCTAAACATCGATAATTTAATAATATTTACAACATATGCAAAATAACTCTGATACACGTCGCTACAATAAAAAAATAGCAATGTCTTACGACATCTAGCAACATCTTATTCCCTAATATTATTCGTAGTCGCTGACCTCCGTGGACAGTCGCTAAAAGCGACATCCTATGACGTTAGAATATGACATCGCTAAAATCATAAAATATAGCAACGTCATAACTAAAAGTCGCTAAAAATATCGCTAATTGGACATATTTTGGTCGTTTTCATGATCTGTTTGATGTTTCAGAAAGCTGATGCAGAGAGCTTTAACATATATATTTTTTCAAAATTTATTAGATTAATTTTATATCCTGTTTAATTCTTGAAACCGTAGACAAACTAGCGATCTATCATTCGGTAAACTAGAAATCATAACTGCGATATCTCGCAAACGACTCATAATTCGTGCAAACTGTTGATTTAGCATCCTTGTGGTTCTAAAATCTACATGATGGTGTACTCAAATGCCAGATTCATATTGGTTGACTTTTTGGTTAATATAATATCTCAATTTACGTGCCATAAATCTCATATTTTTAAACTTGACTCTAATAACTTAAAATTAATAGTTAATATACAAATCAAAACTTAATATAGGAAATATATAATTTTAAATGATTTTATTTAGAACTATTCGTAAATATCTTATTAAAATTTATTATTTAGGATCATCGGTTATTCGTAGAATTTGTAGATCTAACTCGTATTAAATTTTGTACGTTGGGGTACATAGCTTGATGACATGATTGGATAGCTAGTAGATTGGATTGTTTGTCTTGAGATTGTAACAACATCACCCTCGGAAGCAGGCAAGTATTCCTTGCCAACTTGTATAGTATTTATGCATGGTTATTTTCTACTATTTTCTTTTTATGTTGTTTCCTTGCTTGTCTTACCATATATATATGTTCTTGTACATGATCCATGACATTTCTACTTGTTTACATTTATATACTGTTTATCTCTTTCTTGTCATGTACTTGATCTATTGTTCACCATATTTCTTTGGATCCTCATATTCTTGTACACTTGACTTGACTTGATCATGTATCTCCGTATTAGTTAGACTCTACTTGAGTTGTTTAGGCGAGGAAATTGATACTAGGATTGGCTACTTTGACCACTCTCGACTTGGGAATCCCATGCAAGGCTATGATAGAGATTTACTATAGCTTGGAAGTCCCACACAGGGCTACTCTTTATAGGACTGTTAACACCACTCAGGCCTGCTGTTATACAATTTATTTGTTAGCCACGTCTATACCATGCTTCTCTATCCATGTTATTTTAGTGTTTCTGGTGTCTTAGTTGTTGTTTCTTCATATTTACTTTCTTATCTCTCTTGCATATTTATTTACTATATATTCAATATTTTTTTATGTTCTTGTTACGTCCTACTGAGGACCTGGTATCTCTCCAGATTATTGTTGAGCTCATTTTATAGAATAAATGGATGGATAGTTGATGATTGCGTCTCCAGGTTTCAGGTATCAATAGTGGTACCCTTCATCGTTCTTTTTTTATATTTACTACCATTACATTATCTGCTACATTGCCTAGTTTTGATAGACTCAGTTTTTTTCGAGTTTATTTGAACATATAGCTAGTAGGCTACAGACCATAAAATATAAGATCCATTATTGTTACTTATTCTTTATGTGGATTAAGATATAGTTTGATCTGCCATATTAGACATGATATCCTAGTATAAAAGCATATATATATATTTGAATTAGGCGGGAGTCTACTTGATACGTAGTTGGTCATTGCTACGTATTATAGTCCTACGTATTTGGGACTAGGGCATGATAGGACTAGCACCTGAGAGTGTAGATGGAGGAGAGACCCTTCGCATCCTGGAAGGGCTAATCGCGTGGCCAATCCTTGTTTCCATCACAAAAAAGTTTTACTAACTTGATTGCAAATTAAAAACAAAGAAAGTACATAAGAGATTACAACGAATTCCTAAGTACTAAATATGAGAAAGTGTGACGATGAAGGTTGAGTTGTGAAGCTAACTCCTTTACTTCATTGACGATCGACTGACGAAAGAAAATTGCTAAGTCTTAATTCACTGAGAAGAAAGACAATAATTGGGTTCTTAAGTGTATAGCCTTCGATCACTGGGAAGCACATGCCCTGCCATTTATAGCCATTTTTACTGAAATGTCCATACATGTGCCAATCCTAAAAATTACCATTTTCAGCCTTTGGCGCATCAGAATTATAGTTTGCACATGCGATCTCTACGGTATCTGTCCACCGGATTCGGTCAGACGTGCATGCATGACATGGTCATCTTGACACGTGCCATGCGCCTAAGACTACGTTGAAGGACCGTTAGGCAACTTTAGAGGGGGGGTGAATAGAGTGTAGCAGAAAATATACCTCAATTAAAAATTAGACTAAGGAAGTTACCAACTAGAAATAATGCAGAAATATAGCAATAGTATATGGAAGTAAGTAAAATTTAGAATCACAAATGCAAATACCAAGATTTATATTTGTTTCCCTCGTAGAGGACTAATCCAGTCCCGAGAACTCTTGCTCGGTGTTAATCTACTATTTGTGAAATAGCATAGAACATAAGCTTTGATCTGAAGACGTGTAGACTTCTTACAATACGAGCTTTCATCCGAAGGAATCGTGACTTCTGACACATGTGTTTGGTGTGAAGGGAACACAGACTTTAAACACTTAAAACTTAGAAGTACCAAGTTTTTACAACTCGATCTGACTTCTAAATTGGAACTGTTTTGGCACTAGAAGGCTATGGAGTTGTAGCTTGAGGATTGGAAGGTTTGTAGCTCAGGAATAGAAAATATAAAAGTGAATGGATTGATTTGAGAATTGGAAAATAGATCTCTATTTATAGGGCTACTTGGGGACCAAGTTCGGGCCGAGTTTGGTTCTCCCAACGTTCATAAATTCGAACGTTGAGTTCCTGGACAATAAGGTTTCCATCTGACTAGGAATCTGGTTATAAGGAACCAAGTTTGGGGCAAGTTTGGGCAGAACTCGGTCCGAGTTCGGTTGTCCTAATTCCAGAATATTCCTGGTCTAGTTTAGGCTTAATTTGAGTGTATTAGGTTCTGGTTTAATAGGATTTGATCTCCTAGTGCCAACATGACCCAATGAATATTTTGTCCTAATAAAGTGAAAGAAAAAATAAAGAAAAAAGATAAACCACGACAACTCTGATGACGCCAATCTTCCGAAATATTCGCTTACTTGAAGACACATTTTTTTTTGACGACAGTTGTCCAAATATAAACAGATCTGGGAATTTGAATACCTTTCATGGGTGAAATCTCCGGAGATGTCGTAGGCGGTTCAGAAAAACTTTCTGGTATAACATCGTCTTTGGCTCATCATCATTTCTTCGTTGCATATGTCCATTACTTTTTTATAAATATATGTTAGACGAATAAAAAAATATACAGAAGAAATATAAAAATATTTAAACATATCTGGACAATGTCGAGTTTAAGTAGAAGTTACTATAGTGATTGATCGATTATCATAATGCTAAACTTAATTAATTAGCCATATTCAAAAAATATAACTTAAACATTGGGCTAACAAACATGAGCGGATCCAGGGGGTGGGTGGGGTGGGTTGGAGCCCACCCCAAAATAAAATTTAACTTTTTTTTCTATATAATTTTTTTTGATTTTTTTTTATATAGGTTAACTCACTTCTAGCCCACCAAAAATTATGGTAGCCCATTCCAGCTGTAGTTTCTGGATCCTCCCCTGCTAACAAATGTCTTGGTTGTGGATGACGGCATATAGGAACATGCGCGCTTTTAGTGCCACTTGCACACGATTATAGACCCCATTAACGGTCATTGCCAGATGTCATTTAGGGATGATGCGCCTTTAGAAAGAACTTGACAATACGCTCAGCAAGAACTCTGCTGCATGCTTCATAGCCGCATAGATACTGATATGCTGAGAGAGTTTGGCTGCATGACCCTCTGTCGCACCACTCTTATCGTTTTGTGCCACGCGGGAGCGCTCTACTATAACTGACAAAAGAAATTATTATGTTGATGTTACTGCTGAAGTTCACTTAACCGACAGCTGCACGTCTTCCAGAATGGTACAAATTTTGGTAGAGAATTAAATGTTGTTTCAGAGTGGATTTGACTGGGGCATTAAATCTTTCTTCGCTGTATGCTCCAATAGTCACTGGCCTTGTCACATCATTAGTTTTCTTCTCACTGCCATATCGATATTTCAGAACTCTAGCCACATCAATGTTTTACCATTGCTTGCCGCATCAGTGGTTTGCTACCACCTGTCGTATTGAGATCTTGCCGTGTGATCTTTAAATGATTGTATAAGAATGAGTCAAAATTTTATGCTTCTACAAGAGCCCCTACAAAGTTTTTAAAACTTGAACAAGTTTGAAAGACTTTAAAAATAATCATGGATGAAAACTTGGCACATTGCAAGTTTAGCGCATAGGATTCTCGGCACATTGTATGCTCGACGTATTGCATGCTTAGCGCATAGTATTCTAGCCGCATATTGCTAAGCTGTCACATTAAATGGATGACAGGATGTCGAATCTTCCTCGAGCTTTTAAACTACCAAATCCTAAAGCATCTCGCCAATGCATAGGCGTGGGATACGAGGCAATTTTGTCTCGCTTGAGTTCACTGTGTATCTCGTGAATCGAGGACTCACCAACTATTTTCTGTTTGTCGCATCGCTTCACCCTTGACTATAAATAGGGCATCTGGGTTCAAGAAAATCTTCTACTTTCTTGCTAATTTCAAACTTTTCCTAAAATTTTTGTCCCCTCTCCGTGCTTAAGAAAAATGTCTCCCAAAGCTTCATCTTCTGTCGCGGCTCAGGGAATGGAAATGATGGTCGAAGCCACTATCGACCAGTCGTCATTGACAAGACGCATCCTGACGTGCAGAAGAAGATCGTGAGTGAGAACCCTCTTTCAGTCATCACTTTGTTAGGGAAGAGACGATCGTGTACTATGTGCCCACGCATTTGAACACAGAGATATAATATGCATAATCTGTCGCATAGCAAAAACTGTCAAGAATATGTGTAGATGACAACTCACTACTGATGCGCGTGGTCGTTACTGAAAAGCTTCAACATGAAGATATGTTGATGGCAAAAAATTTTTTTTGCTATGCGCATGGATGCAGCTGTCTAGGGATGCTCATCGTGAACATGTGTCAAAAATCTATGCGTCATCGCTCTCTAAATGGAAGCTGCTGTCTTCTTGAGACACTGCAACTGTGCGCATGGCATGTCATGTGCATGAAATAACTTATTTCTGATTTGAACAAATTTTAGAGTAGCTATGTGATGTGCACGATTGACTTATGCACATAAACTTTAGGTTCTTAGGACCTGTGCCCCCCTTTCTTTATGCTGCTAAAGTTTGTCTCCTTTTGTTTTGTGTAGTATCAATGTTGGTGCCCCAGTTAGGCAAAGTTCCTTCCGGGTCTTCCCTTAGAATGTTGGGTTTAGAATTCACTGAAGACGTAGTTAATCCTGCCAAGGCCCTTATCAGGGAGGGCTAGCCTTCTAAAAGGATGGCAATCATTGAAGAGCAAGACTATGTCTTCCTTCAACATATGATGAATTCTGGAAAGATTCTCGTTGGCTGCGGTATGCACCAGTACTTCAAGAAGTCATGGTTCTTATTTGGGGGCAAGTTGGCCACTACTAACGATAAAGTCATGAAGATAAAGAAAGAATCATACTTTAAGGCAAACGATATCAAAATGCTCGTGCCCAAAATTGAACGACAACTTTCACTCTCAACCTTTACTTCCCTAGCTTCTAAGAGAAGAATGGACTGGAAATTAACTCTGACTCATAAGGGGACTTTGACTGGACATTTTAAGATCAAATCCACCACCCATAAGAAGGATATTTTCAGATATGCTAGGGATGGGTCTTCTTATTCGTTGCGAGTACTACATCCTGGCAACATACTCAGTGACATGGGACCCGACTTCTTAGCTTTTTGTACAGACACCTTTGTGAACCGACTTATGGAGGACTAAATCTTGTACCCACCTGGTCTCCTCCGAATGACTGGCTGGACTCGTAGCTCCCTTGGTTGGTACAACTTGACTCTATGGATGCTTAACAATTTTGAGACAACTTTCAAAGAACTAGGACAATACTATGCTTTAAGAGCCACCACGGGTTAGAGGTGAACCAACACATGTTCATTGCCTTGACTGAGATATATAACTATCATACTGGGACATTCTTCACACCTAGTGGGGAAATAAGTTTCTCTCTCCATGAAATGAGTGCGATTTCTAAGCTTCCCTAGGGTACATAGCCGTATGCAGAATATTATCTTAGCAATGAGGAGCTCAGGGCCTTAGAAGCCAAAGAACCGGAGATAATGGTAGTATACAACTAACTTTTATGCCATTATCATATTTGTCAAAGGATTGACAATTCCAAGACGGACTTCCCTCATACAAACACTTGGTATAGCTACCTCTTCACAGAGAAAAAATAAAACCAAAACAAGTTTACTTTACAACTATGCTGGCTTCAACTCCAGAGGAGATTACAGCCCGGATGAGGGCCACATCGAGAAGAACACCACAGTTAATGAGTATGGGGCACCATGCTCAGATGTCTATAGTTATTTCAACCTTAACATATTCAATCTTTCTCTAAAGGAAGTGATGGCTGGATATTTAATGATCTGGCTCCGGAATTGCGTTGTCCCGGGAGGTTCATGGTCGCTTGATAGAGTGAGCAAGAATCTTATCTTTCCTGTTGTGAAGCTGGTGTTTGGTCATAAGCTTTCTCTACTTCCAGCAATAGTTTGTTACATCCACCCGGGGTTACGGGAATTCATAGAGAAAATATTCGAGTACAAGAGAAAGGGTGATTTTTTACTTGTCGAGCTTCCGTTTCACTATCGGATGGGTTGGTTGATACTTCACTACCCACCTTGATGAATCCAAGTGTACATGAAGGTACCTGGAAGGAGATGCCTTCATTTTCTGCTATTATAAAATAAAGTGGCTTCACACAGGCATCCCAGTTTGTTGGAAAGTGTTACAGTTCGATCGGCCCTGTCGTAGATAGAATGTATAGTACTTATAAATATATGCTCTGATACCAAGTGAAGTTTGGATATGGAGAGGAGAAGGGAAAGTAGGAGAAGAGAGAATATGAGAAAGGAGATTGCAAGGGCCTTAAACCCTAGGTTGCATCTCATGTCTATTTATATTGATATGCAATACACCCACAATTACTATTATACCCTCATATGATAAATAACAAAATAAAAAGCTTTATGAACGGCTACTATTTCTTCAAAATACCACCCTCCTTCATAGGGTTTGCAGAAGGCGATACCTTGATGGATGACGGAGAAGGCTCTTCTATTTTCTTAGGATTTTTTTAATAATTATAAATAGAAATTTTGGCAATAAAAAGAAATAACAATATGGTATAGTAATATTAATAATATTAATTAAATAAAAAAATAAAAAGATAATAATAATGGCTATAAAAATAATTAGGAAATAATAATAAAAAAATAATAACAATAATAATAATAATAATAATAAATTTATAAAAAGAAGAAAAAATAAAGGAAAGGAAAAGAAACATAAATAAAGAAAAGGAAAGGAAAGAAAAGAAAAGAAAAAACAAACAAACAAATATGAATATCTTGCGAGATAATAAAATCCCATAGACTCGATCAGACCCGCCCTTCCCAATTCAAGTATACACAAAAGGGAAAGGGAAAGGGAATAATCAAGTTTGATTGATCAAAACTTGACCAAATCTCAACCAAATATTGCCAAACTTTTTCCTATGCAATCTACATTCAATTCTCTTCCAAATTAGTCCAAATCATTAATACAATCTCAAAAAATTCAGTAGAAAACTAGTATAAACAAAAAACCAAAACCCAAACCCTATTTTCTATTCCCAAGCGTGACAGCCCACCTTGGAACTCGTTTCTACCAATCCCCAGTCGACTCTTGACAATCGCGACCATCTATGACCACTTGCACTCGCAGAAAACTGCCGCAACAGTGCCCAAACCTGCCGGAATCCGACAACACAACTACAGCCCAGGTACCCTCTTCTTCGCTTTTTTCTCTCAACATACATGACAAAATTTTGATCTATTTAATCCTATGCATAGCCTACCCAACCCTCTACATGATTATATTACTTTTGGCACACATAATGTAGCTTTAATTGATGAAAAATGGGGTACAAAACTAAAAAACTCACTGTTTTGGAAATACTCATTACACAGTTTTTAAAACCAAAAGCATGTTTTTGAAGGCCAATAATTTCCAGAATACTAGGTAGTTTATAAAACTAATTGAAAATCCATGTAGACAACCTAAGAAGCTTCAAAATGAAATATTATTTTCTTTAATTCTGTGTTAAATTATTAGTTGAAAATCACAAAAAATAGTTTATAAAACATTAAAAATTTCTGATACACAGTTGGTTCCGACAATCGGACCGCCTCGTCGCGTTACAATTGCACAAAAAGGTGCGTATGGTATTCCTCGACGTGTGGGCTTCGTCAAAATTTGAATTGGTTGCACATGCACGACGAATTCGACTCATATCCGTCGAATGTTCCCATATCGCCCTCTTTCAAAATAATCCAATTAATTTGTGCTTCCTTATCGGAACACGATAAAACTTACGCCATAGGACTCACAGCGTCTGACTTGTCATGTGAGCCAAGTTTAGTTTCATTCAATTTTGAGATATTCGACTGGATCATCGTTTTACGGGTCCCACAATCTAATTCGATGAGCAATTTTTTGATCGGCTTGCCGAAATCAAACATTGGTCGTACCGTTGAGTTCATATCATCATTTATGCTATGTTTGACCTATAATATATTAGATTTAGAGATATTTTGTTTAGACACATTTTTCGGTATAAAGTAGGCCACATATAGACACCGCTTTAACCAAAAATTACTATTTTTTCTTTTATGTCCAAATTGGACTAATGGTTAATATTTTCTGACTATCTCGCTTATTTCGGGAACGCTAGTGATTTCTATTTCAGCATCCGCAGGCATTTTTCAGCTTCCGTGGTTCGTTGTGTTTGTCATCTAGATGTCTTCTTAACACCATACCATCACCAGACAAGTATACCTTGCCATGATTACTATTATTTATAATTAATGCATTATTTTACATTTATGTTATTTATTTTCTCATTTCTTTATGCTATTAAACTGCGCATCTAAGACAAACTTGGGTGCAACGACAAAATGCGTCACTTTATCTATTTTATTATGTATGTTGATCTAGATTTATGAGACCACCACATGTTTGTGAGGTATCTTTATAACTCCTTTAACCATAACACATACTTTTTATGAACACAGATGTGGGATACTCGTGAGAGGTAACGTACCATCATATTCGACTAATTATCGTTATGTACGACCGCATGTCGGCATAGTTCATACTAGTTGTTTAGGTACATTCATTGGACTTAGTGGCGAGAAACTGGATATGTCGTATAGACGAATTTGCTAGTAGGTTGGGTGGGGAGGATATACATGAGGCACATGGGCTATTTTGTACTTTTTTGTGACCGTACGCTCCGATGGAGATGCGGGGTGACGACCATGGTATATATACGAGATCAGTTGGCCTCTGGTGTCCAGGAGACACTTTGTGGTCTATACATATGATTGGATAGATTTTATACATTTAGACTTCTAGTCTCGGAGGAGTCTATGTCGATCCCATTTTAGGCAAACAGCCCATTCGTGCGAAGATTATCCTCAATTACATTCACATAGTTTGGTTAGTTCACCCCAGTACCATTGTTTATATTCAGTTCATGATTGGCATGTTTATATGTATCTTGTTACATCCCTCCGAGGACATGGTCCATTTTCAGGTGTAGACGATCATGACTATCTACAGGAGTACCGACCCGGGTCTGACTCATCATTTACTTTCAATGAGGTTTTACCCTCTGATCATATCAGATTTCTCTTAGTTGATGGAACCGTTAGTTGATACATTCTTTTATCATCTTATTTTAGTTGGAGGTCAGACTCCATTTTTATTTTAGTTTTGATATAATCCTTTGGTAGTAGATTTGTCTCTACCCGACTATCATTGCTCAAACTATTTTATACCCAAGATTTTTATCTATTTGATTAGTATTTCTTTTACTTGTTGTTATGAATGAGATTAGTTATGCCTGTGACTTGTGATAATTATATACCACTTGTGAGCTAGAGTTCATATTATAACATATGTGTGTATTCATGCGTTAATATATTGGCGTAGCCCACGTATACATACTAGCTGGCATAGTTGTGTAACCTAGTCCTACGTATTTGGGATTGGGACGTAACTTATTTTTGTGGTGGCCCATGTAGGTCAAGAAAATATTGTTTCGATTATGATTAGATTATAGGATGTCATCCGTACATATTTGATTACCTTCCTTGATTCCATTTTTGAACTCTTATTTGATTGTTTGACTTGAATCTTGCTTGATCCTTTGCTAACGTAAATATGATTTTCTCGTGCTTGATAGATGTTAGAAAAATAACTAGTACTTGGTATATGTCTTATAGGCCAATTAAATTGTTAGGTGGATTTGTCACGACCCGCACCGGAAAAATGGGCATGAGTCGTGGGTACGTCCAGCCTACGCCGCAGCATCGGCGATAGAATGCTTTAAAGGTCCACAACATAATTTAACAACTCACACAATAATATATATATATATATATATATATATATATATATATATATATATATATATATATATATATATATATATATATATATATATATATATATATATATATATATATATATATATATATATATATAGCATCAATACTCAATCACAATGAACTAGAGGCAGATAATGGCATGATATTATAAACTAGAAGGGAAATCACCAGCCTCAGCAATATCCAAGTATAGAATCTAGCAATAACACAAATGGTCTCAAATATAAATGATATGCCAAAGTCTAAGCTGGAGACATATCCAGTACAATAAATAGATACTAGCTAAGGGTCTGCTATAGCTAGGTGTGTCTCCTCGACAGCTGGTACCAGATCATCCTGGCCTACAGGTGATACCTTAACTGGCTCTCCGTCCTGCTGCCTGTAGTATATAGGACACCAATCCTCTAAATAGTCGTCTACAAAAATATATATCAGTCAGGATTGGAGCAAAGTACAAAACTCTGAAAGCAATATTATAATAATAAAAAAAAGAATACATGATACAAAAGTAAGCAGGAAATAGAAATACAGCGGAACTAGGCATATAAACACATGGACAACTAGAAAAGTAACTACAAACAACAGGTATGAACTGTGAATAAGATAACTGTAACTAAGAGAACTAAAGGTACCACTAAGTGCTTCAGAGTACAAGTTCATTATGTGATCGGAGTTGCACAAGAATATACTAAGGTAACTCAATTATACGTGTCTTGTATAATTGGCATGCACATGAATACACTAAAGGGTATTATTACATAACTGACTTCTACTCCCCCTCCCCGACTAATATTCATGGATCCAATCATGACACGTAATGCACACGAATATGATATGAGCACACGAAGCACACAAATATAGTGTGAGCACATGGGACCCATGAATAGATATGAGCACAAAAAACACATGATATATACGATAAGATACAAGTACAAGAAATATTCGATGCACCCATTAGTAAATAATATCTCCTGATTTGATCCATACAATCCTAGCCCATATAATATCGTGTCAGAATCAAGTAATATAAATCTAGAACATGTAATATATATACTATCAAGCACCAAAAACTAACAGAGAAATATACTCGCCAGAAGTCCAAAGCAAATAATACGAAATGGTGTTCGAACTAGTGCACACAGACCTATATACAAAATATCATATCATTTTGAGTAATGAAGGGATAAACAAGTTAAAATAATTTAAAATAGTGATTTCTAGGTCAAGCTAGGTTATACACAAGTTTCTAGGTTCACACTAAGGTAACTAGTCAATATTAGTCACTCACTAGTTAACACTAGCTTTTATTAGCTATACTAGGTCATTAAATACTAAGTACTCTCTCTCTCTCTCTCTCTCTCTCCTAATATTAATTCGACGGCATAATAACCTAGTATTTTAATATGCTATTTACAGGCAAAGGCTGACGACTGGAGCCCGCAGGCGCTGACTAAGCTGCTGACTGGGTTATATAATTTTTAATTCTAGAAATTATTTATTAATCAGTTTTTAACCTAAATAACTCCAAATAAATATGTAAAAATATCAAAAAAATTCAAAAAAAAACTAGATAATGTAAAATACTATTATAAATCCTAAAATAATACTTGGGAAATTTTATGCTCATAGACTTCTATACTAAATTCCAAAAGTCCTAAATAATTAGTTATTAGCCTATTTTTAAAACCAAATAAATCCAAATAAATTCCAAAAATTTCTAAATAAATTCCATAAAATATATTTAATTATTTTAACCCTAAAATAAATGTTTGGTGGAAACAATATGCAAGTATGGTCTCATAGTAAATCATAAAAATCCTAAAAAATTATGTTTTTTAGGTTTTAATTACCCAAAAATTCTAAAAAATCCAAAAAAATCTAAAATAGCCTAAAAACAATTCTAAATAAGTATTTATATAATTAATTAAATCAAAGAAGTTATTTTCTAATTAACCAATAAAAAAGCCAAAAGAAATCTAATAATTTAATAAAAATACTAAAATTAAAAATTAAAAACTAAAAACTAAAAATTAAAAATTAGGGAGTTTACAACTGTTGTGGCCTCTGTTGCTAAAATACTTGAGATTGGGTCGGCAAAGGCCTCTGATCCTGGTGTTGTTGAACCGGTACTGGATCCCTATAATGCGGTCCTACCGGAGGAGATGATGATAAAGTGGCTCTATATGGACAAGATCCCACTCTGTGGTCTGGAGCTCCACAAGCTAAGCACAACCCTTGTGCTCTGCGGCACTCAGAAACTACATGCCCATGCTTTCCACAATGAAAAAACCCTGCTGAAGAAGATGTCCTTTGTTGTTGAGTTCGGGTTGGGGCTGTTTGCTGAACTAAGGATGTCGAAACTGGCCTCCTCGGAGATCTGATGGCTAAAGCCCTAACTATCGGGGCTGGTGTTAAAGACTGAGTGTAAGAACCTCCTGATGTGTGGGTCCTCTTTTGCCCCCAGTCCTATCCATAATTCTCTGGGAGGTATACTCATGCCTCATTGTTGCTCTTAACACAGCATCAAAAGTCTAGGACTCATGATGTTGTACTGCCAATATGATCTTCAAGTGAAGTCCCTTCTGGAACCTTCTTGTTCGATCTAATTCGGTTGCCACCAAGGTGGGAGAAAATTGACTAAGTCTGTAAAACTCTACCGCATAGCGGTCTACAGTCATGTCCATCTACTTTAGGTTGTTAAACCTTTGCTGCAAGTCATAACGCGATACTACATTAAAATATCTGGTCTGGAACCTTTTACTGAAGACAGCCCAAGGGACGGGTACTATTAGTGAAACTATTTGTGCTGCCCACCAGTCTCGGGCTAAATCTAGCAACTGTAGTCATACTACTGACACTTGCTCTCTAGTAGGTACTCCAGCTGCCTTTAAGATAGCTTTTATGTCCTGAAGCCACACATCCAATGTAATTGTATCCTCGGTGCCATAGAAATACGAAGGTTGGAGGGACTTGAATGTCACGACCCTCACCCGGTGTAGGGGCACAAGTAATGAACAACGTCCAGCCTATGCCGCAGCATCGTCGGTAGAACGATGTTTGGGTAAACTATCTATCTATAATAATGCCACCAATAAAATATAAATACTCAATCACAGATCTATAAGATGGAACAAATGCACGAATATGATATAAATAACTGAAGAGTCAAATACAACTCACAAGACAAAATAATATCCAATGAGTCATATAAAAAATACTAAAAACAAAAGCTGGAGACAAATCTATTACAAATAAATCTATCTACTGAGCTACGGGTACTAGGTCGTCTGTCTCAACCGGGATGAGACCCTCCTGAGCCAAAGTCTCTGGCTCTAAGCCAACTACTTCCTAAGGCCCGTAGTGAGTAGGATACCACTCCTCAGTGTCATCTGAAAAAATATATCCAGTCAGAAAAGGAGCAAAGTATATCTCTAACAACAGTTCCAATGAATGATATAAACTATGTAACAATAAAATAGAGCGAATAGACAAGATACAATATACAGGTACAAGAGATATGCATAATAGGAATACTGGAATAAAATACAAAAGAAATGAGCATCATAGAAAAGAGCCAGAATACTACTACTAAGTGAGTGAGTACCAGCTTCAACATGTAATCGGCTTAGAAACTTGCACAAGGATTAGAGCCTAGTTAATCATACGTGTAGTGTATGATCAACACTCATAATGACATGCACAAGGAGTGTATGATCACATATCTACACTAACACTCCCCATCCCGATTGGTATAGTGGATCCAACCATGGTACGTTATGATACGTGATTTACTGGGTAGGTAGCTAGTCTCCCCAATAATCAATATATGTATATGTACAAGAAGAACAAGGAACAAGGCTTGCACAAGATACACCATAAATACCAAGGAATAATATCTTATGACGAGATCCGGATATACCAATCCGTGTAACCATCGTGTTAAAAAATCAAGGATATCTATACTTCATACAAGAAATATAAGAAATATCATAAATAAAAAACTATTAAAAAATATACTTGCCTAAAATTCGGTAAACAATATCAAAGATGTTCAGAACGGTACCTCGGAGACCTAAATATGAAATATTACATCAATACAAGATTTTGGAATAAAAATAAGTTAAACTAGTCAAATTTTAGGTCAATAAGCCATTTCTAAGTTAAAATAGTCAAACTAGGTCAAACTTGGTAAAACTAGCTATTTTTAGATTGTATGAGTCCATCTCTAGGATATTGGGTTCATACACTATGCAACTAGGCTATACTAGCTATGTTAGGATATTAGGATACCAATACTATACCGTATCATAAGATACGTAAATTGTTAGATATAAAAATACAATAATATATATATACAAGATAAAAATATATGGTATCCTTCGCTAAATTAATGCTAAATAGGTACCTTGGCTTTGAGCCAAAAATGTATCACACCACCTATACACCCCACTTGATACACAAATCCAATACCTTGAGGATGAACCAAATTACCTAAAAATTACCTTGGTATCACAAGATAATCCAATATATAATAGTTAACTAACTAGCCATTCATACCTCACTATACACTAACATAACTAGCATACCCATCTGGTATTCAATATCCATACCCCAGGATACCTCAACTCTCATTATCTTGGTGTTACTCAAGGTAAACTAGAAATAATATTAACCAATACTAATAATTATGCTAACTAGTGTATATATATATATATATATATATATATATATATATATATAAAGTTATAAAATGCCTGTATATAATTCCAATAATTATAACTACAGACAACCACCTTATCCTTGGAGAGCTGTTGTTCTCTGTTCGGATGAAGTCCCCAACTTTGTGGAGTAATAATATTGTTTTTGATTACCTTGTTGTAAGCTATCTCCAAAGAGTTCGGTTTAGCAGAATGTTCAACTGTAATAGATTTTATGGTAATCAGAATACCCTCATAAATATTCACAGGTTTACCCATAACTGGAATAAAACTGTTCTCAAGGTATCGTTTATGAAGTTTCCATGGATCTTTCATACGAGGTATATCACTTTTGTCCAGTTTAATGATTTTCTAGGAATTTGATTTTTCAAAGAAGATGGACTCAACTTCTATTGCTTCTTTATAAGAAATAGTATGAGCATCAGCATAAATTGTTGGCTGCTTTTCCTTGATATCTGAGCTGAATCCAGCTTCAGTAGGTGGTGGCTTACGGCCGATGACCTTTTGAAAACCAAAAGATTCCTGGGGATGTATCGTTCCTTTGGTCTTGCCTCGTCCTCTAGCACTGCTTGACATCTTGCTGCAATAATTTTTGTGTTAGAAAATCAGAAAGAGAATTATTTTTGTCATTAATAAATTCAATGTCAAAATTAAAAATAGCGAGTTCTGCTTGCCATCTAGCAAGAATTTGCTTAGAAGCAAGATTCATAACATCTTTCTGGAGTATAAATTTTGTAGAACTGCAATCTATATGAAGTAAGAATTTCTTATTTAATAAATTATCTTAAAATTTATGAATGTATTTGATAATAGAAATAAGTTCTTTCTTTATCGTAGAGTAGTTAATTTGAGTATTATCCCATTTACCAGAATAGTATCTAATAAGATAGCATGATCTTTGTTATTGGGATCTATTTGTTTAAGTATACCACCATAACCAAAATTACTAGCATCTGTTTCAACAACTTTAAACCAGTCTGGGTTGGCAAGGTGCAAACAAGGTAGGCATTTAACCTTTTGTTTGATAAGCTGAACAACTTTAGTGTGATTGATACTCTAAGGAGTAGTATTTTTTTTCAATCGTTGATACAAAATTTTAGTATCCATAGTAATATTTTTATAAAAATCAGAAACATAATTAAGAGCACCCAAAAATCTTTAAAGTTGCTTAATATCAGTAATTTTATTAGAAAATTTTGAAGCAAATTCGAAACTCCTGTCAATGGGTATAATAGTGTTATTAACAATGTTATGACCAAGAAATCTTATTTCTATCTGAAATAACTTCAATTTTGGAGCAGAAATAACTTCAATTTTGGAGCAAAAATAACAAGACCATTTTTAATAGCTAAATGTTTAAAAATATTTAAGTGCTTAAAATATTCTTCAATGGTATTAGAGAATATAAGTATGTCATCAATATAAGAGAGAATAAAAGTAGAATTTTGAATAAATATCTCATTCATAATATTCTGAAATTCAGAAGGTGCATTCTTTAAACCAAATGACATAGCATTCAATTCATAGTGTCCGAATGGAACTGTGAATGCAGTTTTGTATTTATTTTTTTGCTTCAATTTGAATTTGCCAGTAACCTGACTTCAAATTAAATTTAGAAAATATTTTTGCATTAACAATTCCTTTAAGCATGACTCTTTTATTGGGAATAGGATATCTTATCCATTTAAGGACTTTGTTAAGAGGTTTGTAGTTAATAACTAACTGTGAAACCCCTTTTTCCTTTTCAGCATTATTATTAACATAAAATGCTGTCCAACTCCATAGAGAATATGATTTTCGAATAAGTTTTTTATCAAGAAGATCATTGATCTTTTTTTTGCATAATTTAAGGTAATTATTTTTCATTTGACATGGTCGAGCCTTTGTAGGAATATCTCTTTCATTAAAGGATTCTTCATATGGAAGAGAGACAATATTTTGCTTTCTATCCCAAAATGTATTTGGAATATTGCTACAAGTTTGACGAATAAATTCATCATCAACTTATTTTATTTTATTTTATATTTTATATTTTTCAAGTTGTTCTTTAATAGAAAGCTGAAAATTTTCTTCTTTAATAAAGTTTATCTGATTTTTCTTCAGATCAACTTCTTTTATTTTATTTAGAATTTTTACAATAGGATTAGTGATAAATTAAAAGGTAATATTTTTTCCTTATAACAAGTGGAAATATCTTGTTTATTTATTTTCTTTATAGGCATAAATTTTTCTAGAAAATGAGTTCCTAGAATAACATGTTGTGATATTTCTTTTACAACAATGAAGTGTAAGGGAAAACATGTGTCATTTTTATAGATATAAATATCAGTAACCATAAAAGGTGTTGTAAGAGCTTTGTTATTAGCAGCACTCAAAGTTTGAGTAGTGCGTTCACAATATTTTAATAAAATAATCCCTTCTTTGACACAGTTCAAATCAGCACCGCTGTCAACTAAGGCAATGAGATTATAAATTAATGATTCATTATTTATAATTAGATATATTTTAATAAACCATTTATGGGAAATAAAATGATCTATTATTGATAAAAAGGAATTATCAATAGATTTTTCTTTATCTTTTATAACAACTGATTGAATCTGTTGGTCTGAAGTGTTATCTTCATTCTCATTATCACTATTGATAAGTTGAGAATGTTCGATCATTTATTTTTTGAGAATAATATCATTGTAGGATTTAACATCATGTTCAATGAGAATAAGTCTTTGCTGAGTTATTTCGTCATTAGACTTTAACTCTTTAATTTTATTCTTCAAAGTTTTTAATTCTCTTTGAAGATCGTTTATAGAGACTGTCTTAGGATTATTCCCTTTTTACTGGGCTAAGACTTCTGTTATGGTATAAGGAGTGAAACTAGAAGAAGTTTCTTTAGTATCATCTTGCAAAATCTCAATAATTTTGGCTTTCACATTTTGGCTAATGGTGTCAGTCAAAAGTGATTATAGGATTTCTTTTTATCTTGAATGGTCAATAGATTAATAGAAAGACCATTCATTTAAATGATAGATTTATAATAGTCAGCTTTACTGCTAATGGTACATGCTTTACAATCGCAATCAGTACAACAATCAGTAGCAGATTTAATAAACTCTTCACTAGATGAATCAGATTCATAATCAGAATTGATCATGATCTTTAGTAGAGTCTTTTTCAACCCTTTATCTTCGATCATATCAATCTTTTGCTTTGTATTATATCTATTCGAATAATGGCCAAGCTTGCTACAATTAAAGCATTTGAATTTTTTATTCGAACTTGTATTTTTTGAGAATTTCTTCCTAGTAGGAAATTTCTTTCTTTCATTGGAAAAACCTTTAGGATAACTCCTTTTAGAAGAATAACTCTTCATTTTGTAAGATTTTTCATTAGAGAATTTTCTCTTAGTATCTGATGGAGGTTTAATAGTTTTTATAGCGAATTGGCTACAGAATTCTCCCAATTTTTTTTTCCAGATAACCTTTGAGATTTTATTTGATTTCTTAATTTAAGATCATTACAAAGGGATAATCCCTCTTACATGCAGGCATTGACCAAATTACCATAAGTGAAATCACTGTATGGTATGATCACATCATTGTTATTGCAAATTTGTTGTCTAACCTTTTCTGCAAACAGATTAGGTAAACCATCAATGAATTTGGATTTCCAGTATGCATCATTTGCATCACTTAATTGCATTACTCGATTTAGGAAGGTATCTTTATACCATCTAAAATGAGTGAGAGTTAGGCATCAGAGATTTTGAAGTAAAGTCCTGGTATGTTCACCGTTGTCAGAGACTAAACCCGTAAAGTGATCACAAATACTGTTGATCAAAGTCATAACACTATCTTCAGATTCTATATTATTTTTAATTTTTACAGCATTAGCAATATCTGCTTTCTGCTCATGTGATAGACAATGATCCTACAAGACTTTTAAAACACCAGTAAAACCACAAGTAATAAAACTAGAAATAGCTTTATCTGTATTATTATTTGTACGACAAACCGTAGCAAACATAAGCATACGATGCATCTGATCACAAAACATTTTATCAGAACATTCATCTATGTTCCATTCATAGATGTTTCCTCTACTGTAATTAATTTGAATGATATTGTCATTCTCTTCATATAAAATATCCATTGGTATTGGACGTTTGTAGGAATATTTTTGAAGATTAGGCTTCTTATTTTGCTGCTGCATGGGTAGAATCATACTAGAAGCTTGATGAATAATGCTAGAATTGTTATCTTGAATTTTTTTTGAATAGCATGTATCTGATCCGGATCTAAATGATCTTTAGAATGCTGAGAATAATTTTTACTGGATTTAATATCTGAATCATCAGCTAGGAAGAATTTTCGTCAAGAACCGCAATGGTATTAAGAGAGTTCTGAGAAGAGCTTTCCCCCTTTTCCTTAGTGGAAGATTTTTTACTTAAGGTGGTAGCCTGTAGCTTCTCAATTAAGCTTTTAATATCTTTCTCCGTAACTTCTAGAGAGGATAATTTGAAACCGCTAGTATCACTAGTTGGTTTTATTGGTATGTTACTTACCTTCTTAGAGGTAGAAGCTCTTGGCATAGTTTTAGGCAATTTTAGGATAGAGTTGACCTTGAGAAGAATTTCACCAAGGGTTGTTTCCATTTTAACCAATTGAGAACCAATGGTTTGAATATAATCATTAGTATAGTTATTTTGCTTCATAATTTTCTGAAGCTCGTTTATTTGTTCTTCCTTATGATCGATAATTCGAATAAAGGAAATAGCATCTACCTTTTCGGAATTAACCAAAAATTTTAGAGATTCATTAGGTAGATATAAAGCACGAACATGCTTTCCTGTATCAGTGATCCAATTTTTATAACCCTCTTCTAGCATATTAATGTTAGTTAGTTCTTGGTTGATATAGTTCTCAATAAACCATTTATCAAACCATTTTATTTTATTTGTCTCTTTGAGATGAGTATAGTATTTGTCTTTGAATTCATACCGTTGATCAAGGATATAATTCTTTTCAAACCAGGCTTTGATACCAAATATCAGAGTTATGTGTGGAAGATCTTTTCGATAAAATATTGAAAGATTTTATTAATAATAACGATACTAAGTAATCGTTATAAGTTACAAGTAAGAGAGGGAAGGAGAGAGAGATTGCAAGAACTGAAAATTGCCCACCCTAAGTACTGGGGGACTCCCCCTATTAATACAAAAGAAAGCTTCAGAACAAAGAATCCAGAGAGGCCAGCTGCCATCGCACTCAGGTAAAGTAATCACCATATGTCTTCCACCATTGGCTGTCGGCAATGATTTGCTTTTGGAAAAGTAAAGTGATAAAGATATCCACAGAGAAAAGAAGCAAGCTACCAAATAGTCTGGTACAGTCATCAACATGCAACAGTTGAGTGGATAACCCACTACCAAAAGTTGCCAAAAAGCCATCCTCATAGCATGTAATAAAAAAAGAGGATGGGGCCTACCCTCATCAATTATAATTTGTCGTCATTGATGGGGTCAATAATAGCCTGATAGAAATTATCAGCAAACATGTCATCCAGGTTTGTATCCGAAGTATTACTGGAAATATCCATGTCAAAATTTGTATCAAATTATGCTTTCAAGAACTGAAGGCATTTTTTCTTTAATTCTTCAGCTGATATCTTAGGATTCTTCCTGATTAGGGAATCCTTAAGTTTTGTGATCGTATTATCACCGAATAGTTTATTTTGGACACGCTTGCCCATCTTGCTTTCATTGTCTTTGATGGATGCCATAACTTCCATCAATTTATTCTTTTTATCAATCATTTGTCACTATTTTACAATAAATTTACGTGACAAGATGGGAATATTGTTGGAATTAAGTTCACAGTCAACTGTCCAACGAAATATGTATGGAATCTGGAATTGTACATAGAAATATAGTGTACTTTCCCCCTAAAAAAGATGATCATCCTGGCATCGTGGATAATCACTGTTTGGTATCAGAGCCATGATGGCTCAAAGCTGAGGTAATTCTACTCCATGTTCTCTAAAATATTGTTAGTTGATTAACCTTTACTAATATTATTGATATTCACTATGGAATGGGTAAAGAAATTTCTTTGTTGTAATTTATTTAAGTTTTAGAATGACTACTTCTAGGATTAACCAAGGTCTAGTGGAACGACACCCAAGTCACATTGGCTATGTTGGCCGGGTAGGCCGTTTCAGCCGTAAAAGTCGTTGACAGTCGTGCTATGACCAGGTTAACTATAAAGGCATTTGAAAATCTTTTATGTCTTATTCAATAAAAATTTACTTATCCATAACATAGTAGTATTAATGATATTATTTTATCTTTGTTACTAATATTTTCAAGAACAGTGGAGTAGATCCTCTTACTTAATCTTTGGATGAGTAACCCATTGTCCATTGGGGACAACAAAAAGACCCTGTTAAAGGGCAAATCTATAAAAAATGCTCAATTGAGCGAGATTCCTTCAGATCTGGAGGAACTTAATAAATGAACTATCCTTGGCGTTAAGCCAAAGGATATCTATAAAATTGGTTGGCTTGATTTTAAGTCAGCCATAGCTATAAAAACTATGAAAAGGACCGTTCAGGTCAATGATACAGAGCATTCTATCTGGTTTCTTTCTGAAGAAGACCTTGAACCCTATATGGGGAATAATGCTTATAACTTTATCCATATTGGATTAATATAGGTTGCATTAAAACCTCTTACCCTTCAGGGTTTAAATATTTCATTTATATCCTCTTTAAGAGATGTCAGATGTCTTGATTGGCAACCATCTCTTATGGGCTTTATGCAGACTAGTCTTTGTCACGGACCAGTTTACTTTAACTTTATCCCAATTTAAGCCTCTCTTACATATACTAATTTACTGGATGTAGTAACTTTTAATCTGAAGACTTACGGTTATAATCTTAAGTAAGGTTCAGAAACCATTGCTATCCTCTATCGAATTTACTTTAAAGTATTGTCTATTTTGGCTCCTAAAGCTAGACATCTTACAAAACCTGGTAAGACGACTTTGATTGAAATAAATTTATTAACATCAAATGTTGTTGCTAATAAAATTATTAAATGGAATAAAATCCAATTTCCTGATAGATGGGTTTTAAATCAGGCTATTCTGCCTAGACCCATAATGGATACTGAGTTAGATCAGATAATCCAAATTTCAGATGGAGATATGGAAGTCAGATTTACTCCACAAATTAAAACTAAAATTTATTCTTCTAGTTTTTGATCCCCTTTTATTATTAAAAAGGGAGAAAACTCTCCTCAAAATTCTGAGAAAAAAGATAAAATTAAATATATAAAAATTAAAAATAACAATGCCAAACCAGAATATAAAACAGAATGGGTTGATCCCATTGATGCTGTTTATTCTTCTGATGCCAGTTTTGGCACTCATTCTCTAAATGTTGTAACTTTAACAAATAATGATGATCCTTTCAACGATCCTAATTATTGGGACTGGACTCAGGACAAAAATGTTCGTAAAATTATAGTTGAGACTTATAATAAAGAATTTTAATTCAAAGCCTGGTTTGAAAAGAATTATACCCTTGATCAACGATATGAATTCAAAGACAAATACTATACTCATCTCAAAGAGACAAATAAAATAAAATGATTTATTAAATAATTTATTGAGAACTCTATCAACCAAGAACTCACTAGCATTAATATGTTAGAAAAGGGTTATAAAAATTGAATCACTAACACAAGAAAGCATGTTCGTGCTTTATATCTACCCAATGAATCTCTAAAAATTTTGGTTAATTCTAAAAAGGTAGATGTTATTTCCTTTATTCGAATTATTGATCATAAGGAAGAATAAATAAAAGAGCTTCTGAAAATTGTGAAGCAAAATAAGTATATTAGTGCTTATATTCAAATCACTGGTTCTCAATTGGTTAGAATGGAAACAACCCTTGATAAAATTCTTTTTAAGGTCAACTCTATCCTAAAATTACCTAAAACTATGCCAAAAGCTTCTACTTCTTAGAAGGTAAGTAACATCTAATAAAACCAACTAGTGATACTAGCGATTTCAAATTATCCTCTCCAGAAGTTACTGAGAAAGATAATAAAAGCTTAATTGAGAAGCTATAGGCTACCACCTTAAGTGAAAAATCTTCCACTAAGGAAAAGGGAGAAAGCTTTTCTCAGAACTCTCTTAATACCATTGCGGTTCTTAACAGAAATTCTTCCATAGCTGATGATCCAGATATTAAATCCCATAAAAATTATTCTCAGCATTCTGAAGATCATTTAGATCCTGATCTGATAGCTGCTATTCAAAAATATTTCAAGATAACAATTCTAGCATTATTCATCAAGCTTCTAGTATGATTCTGCCCATGCAGTAGAAACATAAGAAGCCTATTCTTTAAAAATATTATTACAAACGTCCAACACCAATGAATATTTTATATGAATAAAATGACAATATCATTCAAAACAATTACAGTGGAGGAAACATCTATGAATGATACATAGATGGATATTTTGATAAACAGATTTGTGATCAGATGCAACGTATGCTTATGTTTGCTATGGTTTGTTGTACAAATAATAATACAGACAAAACTATTGCTAATTTTATTACTTGTGGTTTTATCGACGTTTTAAAAGGCTGATGGGATCATTGTCTATCATATGAGCAAAAAGCAGATATTGCTAATGCTGTAAAAATTAAAAATAATAAAGAATCTGAAGATAGTGTTATGACTTTGATCAGCACTATTTGTGATCACTTTATGGGTTTAGTCTCTGAAAATAGTGAATGTACCAAGACTTTAATTCAAAATCTCTGATGTCCTACTCTCACTCATTTTAGATGGTATAAAGATACCTTCCTAAATCGAGTAATGCAATTAAGTGATGCAAATGAGGCAAACTAGAAATCCAAATTCATTAATGGTCTACCTAATCTGTTTGCAGAAAAGGTTAGACAGCAAATTTATAATAACAATGATGGGATTATACCATACAGTGATTTTACTTATGGTAATTTGGTCAATGCCTGCATACAAGAGGGATTATCCCTTTGTAATGATCTTAAATTAAGAAATCAATTAAAATCTCAAAGGTTATCTGAGAGAAAATAATTAGGAGAATTCTGTAGCCAATTCGCTAAGGAAACTATTAAACCTCCATATGATACAAAGAAAAAATTCTCTAATGAAAAATCTTACAAAAGGAAGAGTTATTCTTCTAAAAGGAGTTATCATAAAGGTTTTTCCAATGAAAGAAATAATTTTCCTACTAGGAAGAAATTCTCAAAAAATACAAGTTCGAATAAAAAAGTCAAATGCTTTAAATGTGGCAAGCTTGGCCATTATTCGAATAGATGTAATACAAAGCAAAAGATCGATATAATCGAAGATGAAGGGTTGAAAAAGACTCTACTAAAGATCATGATTAATTCTGATTATGAATCTGATTCATCTAGTGATGAGTTTATTAAATTTGCTACTGATTGTGGTATTGATTGCAATTGCAAAGTATGTACCATTAACAGTAAAGCTGACTATTACAAATCTATTATTAAAATAAATGGTCTTTCTATTAAAGTATTGGCCAGTCAAGATAAAAAAGAAATCCTAGAATCACTTTTGACTGACACCATTAGCCAAAACGTGAAAGCAAAAATTATTAAGATTTTGCAAGATGATACTAAAAAAACTTCTTCTAGTTTCACTCCTTATAGCATGACAGAAGTCTTAGCCCGAAGAAAAGGGAATAATCCTAAGACAGTCTCTGTAAACGATCTTCAAAGAGAATTAAAAACTTTGAAGAATGAAATTAAAGAGTTAAAGTCTAATGACGAAATAACTCAGCAAAGACTTATTCTCATTGAACAGGATGTTAAATCCTACAATGATATTATTCTCAAAAAAGAAATGATTGAACATTCTCAACTTATCAATAGTGATAATGAGAATGAAGATAACACTTCAGACCAACAGATTCAATCTGTTATTATAAAAGATAAAGGAAAATCTATTAATAATTCTTTTTTATCAAAAATAGATCTTTTTATTACCTATAAATGGTATATAAAAATAGATCTAATTATAAATAATGAATCATTAATTTATAATCTTATTGCCTTAGTTGACAGCGGTGCTGATTTGAACTGTGTCAAAGAAGGGATTATTCCGTTTAAATATTGTGAACGCACTACTCAAACATTGAGTGCTGCTAATAACAAAGCTCTTACAACACATTTTAAGATTACATATGTTCATATATATAAAAATGATGCATGTATTCTCTTGCACATTATTGTTGTAAAAGAAATATCACAACATAATATTTTAGGAACTCCTTTTCTAGAAAAACTTATGCCTATAAAGGAAATAAATAAACAAGGTATTTTCACTTGTTACAAGGGAAATAATATTACCTTTGAATTTATCACTAATCCTATGGTAAAAGTTCTAAATGAAATAAAAGAAATTAATCTGAACAAAAATCAGATAAACTTTATTTTTTAGTTTTCTATTAAAGAACAGCTTGAAAAATATAAAATATAAAATAAAATAAAACAAGTTGATGATGAATTTATTCGTCAAACTTGTAGCAATATTTCAAATACATTTTGGGATAGAAAACAACATATTGTCTCTCTTTCATATGAAGAATCATTTAATGAAAGAGATGTTCCGACAAAGGCTCGACCTTGTCAAATGAATAATAATTATCTTGAATTATGCAAAAAAGAGATCAATGATCTTCTTGATAAAAAACTTATTCGAAAATCCTATTCTCCATGGAGTTGTACAACATTTTATGTTAATAATAATGCTGAAAAGGAAAGAGGGGTTCCACGGTTAGTTATTAACTTCAAACCTCTTAACAAAGTCCTTAAATGGATAAGATATCATATTCCTAATAAAATAGACTTGCTTAACAGAATTATTAATACAAAAATATTTTCTAAATTTGATTTGAAGTCAGGTTATTGGCAAATTTAAATTGAAGAAAAAGATAAATACAAAACTGCATTCACAGTTCCATTCGGACACCATGAATGAAATATTATGCCATTTGGTCTAAAGAATGTGCCTTCTGAATTTCAGAATATTATGAATGAGATATTTATTCAATATTCTACTTTTATTCTCTCTTATATTGATGACATACTTATATTCTCTAATAACATTGAAGAGCATTTTAAGCACTTAAATATTTTTAAATATTTAGCTATTAAAAATGGTCTTGTTATTTTTGCTCCAAAAATGAAGTTATTTCAGACAGAAATAAGATTTCTAGGTCATAACATTGTTAATAACACTATTATACTCATTGAGAGGAGTATCAAATTTGCTTCAAAATTTCCTGATATTAAGCAACTTCAGAGATTTCTGGGTGCTCTTAATTATGTTTCTGATTTTTATAAAAATATTGCTATGAATACTAAAATTTTGTATCAACAATTGAAGAAAAATTCTACTCCTTGGAGTATCAATCACACTAAAGTTGTTCAGCTTATCAAACAAAAGGTTAAATGCCTACCTTGTTTGCACCTTGTCAACCCGGACTGGTTTAAAGTTGTTGAAACAGATGCTAGTAATATTGGTTATGGTGGTATACTCAAACAAATAGATCCCAATAACAAAGATCATGCTATCCTTGTTAGATATCATTCTGGTAAATGGGATAATACTCAAATTAATTGCTCTACGATAAAGAAAAAACTTTTTCTATTATCAAATGCATTAATAAATTTTAAGATAATTTATTAAATAAGAAATTCTTACTTTGTATAGATTGCAGTTCTGCAAAATCTATACTCCATAAATATGTTAAAAATCTTTCTTCTAAGCAAATTTTTGCTAGATGGCAAGCAGAACTCGCTATTTTTGATTTTGATATTGAATTTATTAATGGGAAAAATAATTCTCTTCCTGATGTTATAATACGAGAATTTTTCAGCAAGATGTCAAACAGTACTAGAGGACGAGACAAGTCCAAAGGGACGATACATCCCCAGGACTCTTTTGGTTTTCAAAAGGTCATCAGCCGTAAGCCACCACCCACTAAAGCTGGATCTAGCTCAGATATCAGGGGAAAGTAGCCAGCAATTTCCGCTGATGCTCATACTATTTCTTATAAAGAAGCAATGGAAGTTAAGTCCATCTTCTTTGAAAAATCAAATTCCGAGAAAATCATTAAACTGGACCAAAGTGATATTCCTCTTATGAAGGATCCATGGAAACTTATATATACATATATCACCACACACACACACACATACATACATATATATATATATATATATATATATATATATATATATATATATATATATAAAGAGAGAGAGAGAGAGAGAGAGAGAGAGAGAGAGAGAGAGAGAACTAGGATGTTTGTACAGAGGATGGGAAGATAAACGCTTATGCGAAATTTTATTGATAGTAGTAATACTAGTATAAGCACTCAAAACATACAAACTTAAACACTCAGAATAAGTAAGTAAAAAATAGCATCTATTTTGTCTGGCAAATTTTTGATAGTGAGTTTAATTGACTCATTAGGAGGATAAATTGATCTGGTTATGCCACTACTTATGCCTATATCAGTATTCCAGGCCTTATAATATTCTTCTAACATATTTATTTGTGTTAGTTCTATATTCACATAATCTTGGATAAACCAATCAACGAAGGGTATTATCGCTCTTAATTTTTCTAGATGATTATAAAATTCATCTATATGTATATGAGAGTATATATATATATATATATACTCTCATATATATATATATATATATATATACTCTCATATATATATGTATATATAAAATTTAAGATCATTACAGAGAGATAACCCCTCTTGAATGCAAGCATTGACCAAATTACCATAAGTGAAATCACTATATGGTATGATCCCATCATTATTATTTCATATTTGCTGTCTAACCTTTTCTGTAAACAGATTAGGAAGACCATCAATGAATTTGGATTTCCAGTGAGCATCATTAGCATCACTTAATTGCATTACTCGATTTAGCAAAAAAAATTTATCTTGACTGGTCAATACGATAATAGAAAGACCATTCATTTTGATAATTGATTTGTAATAGTCGGCTTTACTGCTAATGGTGCATGATTTGCAATCGCAATAAGTACCACAGTCAGTAGCATAATTAATAGATGACTCATCACTAGATGAATCAGATTTATAATCAAAATTGATCACAATCCTTAATAAGGTTTTTTCAACCCTTCATCTTTGATCATATCGATCTTTTTTTTGGTATTGTATCTGTTCGAATAATGGCCTAATTTGCCACATTTAAAGCATTTAACTTTTTTATTCGAACTAGTATTTTTTGAGAATTTTTTCCTAGTAGGAAATCTCTTTCTTTTATTAAAAAAATCTTTAGGATAACTACTTTTAGAAGAATAACTCTTATTTTTGTAAGATTTTCTTTAGAGAATTTTTTTAGAATCAGGAGGTTTAATAGTTTCCATAGCGAATTGACTACAGAATTGTTCCAATTATTTTCTCTCAGATAACCTTTGAGATTTCTTGGTGCTCTTAATTATGTCGCTGATTTTTATAAACATATTGCTATTGATACAAAAATCTTATATCAAAGATTAAAGAAGAACCTTATTCTTTAGGATACCAATTATACCGCATACTGAATTAGATCAGATAATCCAAACTCCAGATGGAGATATGGAAGTTAGATTTACTCTACAAATAAAAGTTAGAATTTTATCTTCCAATTTTTGTTCCTCTTCTATTAATGAAAAGAGAGAAAACTCTTCTCAGCATTCTGAGAGAGAAGTAGAAATTAAGTATATAAAAATAAAAAATAATATTGTCAAGCCAGAATATAAAACAGAGTGGATTGATTCTACTGATACTGTTCATCCTTCTGATGCTAGTTTTGGCACTTATTCTCTGAATGTTATTATCTTAACGAGCAATGATAATCCTTCTAAAGACCCAAATTATTGGGACAGGACTCAGGATAAAAATATTCGTAAAATTATAGTTGAGGCTTATGAAGAAGAAGTCCAATTCAAAGTCAGGTTTGACAAGAATTATACCATTGATCAATGGTATAAATTCAAAGATGAATATTATGCTCATCTCAAAGAGAAAAATAAAATCAAGTGGTTTGATAAATGGTTTATTGAGAACTATATCAACCAAGAACTCACTAGCATCAATATGCTAGAAAAGGATATAGAAATTGGATCACTGACATGGGTAAACATGTTCGTGCTTTATATCCACCTAATGAATCTCTTAAAATTTTGGTTAATTACGAAAAAATGGATGCTACTTCCTTTATTCGAGTTATCGAACATAAGGAAGAACAAATAAAAGAGCTTCAAATGATTGTGAAGAAAAATAACTATACCAGATTCATAATCAGAATTGATCATGATCTTTAATAAGATCTTTTCAACCCTTCAACTTCGATCATATCGATCTTTTGTTTGGTATTGCATCTCGAATAATAGCCTAATTTGCCACATTTAAAGTATTTAATTTTTTATTCAAACTAGCATTTTTTGAGAATTTTTTCTTAGTAGGAAATCTCTTTCTTTCATTAAAAAAATCTTTAGGATAACTCCTTTTAGAAGAATAACTGTTCTTTTTGTAAGATTTTTCTTTAGAGAATTTTTTTAGAATCTGGAGGTTTAATAGTTTCCATAGTGTGCTAAAATTTTGAGAAAGTATAATTTTTTGAGTTTCTTGTTTGAGTTCTTCTATTCCTGTAAACTTATAGCGATCAATAGTATCATTATTATAAATAAATTCTTTCAATATTCTGCCTAAAAGACCTTCTCTCTTTCACTCTGATATTTGGTATTAGAGCCATGATGGCTCAAGATTGAGGTGATTCTACTTTCTGTTTCTGGAATAATGTTAGTAAAAATTATTTTATGCTTTAATTAATAATATTATCATTAACTATGTAATGGTAAAAGAAATTTCTTATTAGTTGGCTTGATTTCAAGTATGCCATAGCCATAAAAACTATGGAAAGAACCGTTCAAGTTAATGACACTGAGCATTCTATCATGTAACTTTCTGAAGAAGACCTTGAACCCTATATAGGGAATAATGCTTATAACTTTATCCATATTGGATTAATTCAAGTCGCATTAAAACCCCTTACTCTTCAAGGGTTAAATGCTTCTTTTATATCCTCGTTAAGAGATGCCAAACATTTAGATTGGCAACCATCTCTTATGGGCGTTATGTAGACTAGTCTTTTTCATGGACCAGTCTACTTTAACGTTTATCCCAATTTAAGTCTATCTCTTACAGATGCTAATTTACTGGATACAGTAACTTTTAATCTGAAGACTTAAGGTTATAACTTTAAGCAAGGTTTATAAACTATTGCTATTCTGTATCTATTTGATAATAAATGAAAGAAATGAAACAAGGTTTATATGAAACCCTCTCTTTGGTTTACAAACAAGAAGTACAATTAATCCTATACGAAGATGTCAAGTACAAATTTTAATCTGGGTAAATATTGCTATAGGAGTCTGATCTGCAGTCGATCACTTTGTCCCTTGGACCACATGATGATGAAGAAGTAATGTAGAAGACGGAGAAGCTTCAAAGATTGCAACAGGGAGTGGATGCTCGATGTCAAAATCGTTGATCACTACTCTTTGTCTGTGCTCTGGATTCTTCTCTCTCAAAAATCAATTTTCGACCTTTCGACCCTGATTTTTCCACCCAGGACCTCCGTGGATGGAGGTCTCTATTTATAGGGTTTTAGTGACAGTAACCGTCCAGTCGGCATAAAAGCCGGACAGTGGAGAGTGTGGCACTTTTTATGCGGCGATTATAATAACTGCTACCCACGTATAAATGATCTTCTGAATCCGCGTGTGACGCATGTCCCATGATGAGGTAACGCGTATAACTGCTACGAAGATCACGGCATGCAAGCCACGTAGGTAACTGCCCTTCGTATAGAAAAGGTTAGCGTAGAAGCCAATAACTGTCACCATGGCGTAGAAGCCAAACAGTTGTCAAACTGGCGTAGAAGCCAAGTAGGCGTAGAAGCCAAGTAGGCATAGAAGCCTGATGCTGCATAGATAGGTGGCTAGCGTAAAAGATAGTTGATCCCCCTTCCTTGACCGAGATCTTGAGCGTATTCTGGACCAAATAGCCTTATCACGCACAAATGCAAATATAGCCTGAGTTGGCGTATTCCGAGGAGATAGCATACGGCGTACTCCTTATAGCTGAAAATAGCCAGGTCGGCGTATTTTAAGGAGATAGCGTACAGCATGCTCCTTATAGCTGAAAATAGCCTGATGGCGTAATATGCTGAGGTGATGATATGGACGTATTAGTCATAATTATGGCTCACCCAGTCTTTGAAAATAGAACCAAATCTCGTGCATTAAATGCAGAGATCTGCCCCCAATACGTGCATTAACTGCAGAGACATGCCTCGAGCTCTGTACGAAGAGCAGCTTTTGACGTGGCGGTTCATTTTCTCTTTTGTTGAGCGTAAAAGCTCATATCTGCCTGTATAAAACTAGGCAGTATATTCCGTTGAATGCGTAAAAGTAGTTTATACCAAGGAAATGTTACTAAACGACAGTCTGGGTCTCTGTGCCGAACCATCATTACAGCCGTCGTCTGGATAGTTGTGCAGTACTCTTTGTCAGGAGTCAGGTTTACTGCATGATCTAACAGGTTCATTCGAGGAAAACGAAGAGTTCCCCGTACAACTTCCCACTACATTAAAAGCGAGTAGATTTTATGCCAAAGTGGCGGTGTAACAACCTTTTTTACGCTAAAGTAGCCTGGAAATACTGCATTATGCGGGTTGTCCTGGAGCTTATATTTTACGCGGTAATAGCGATGAAGCTCTATTGTACGCCGATGGCTCTGAAGTCATGTCTTACGCCACCCAGCACTGAAATACTGCGTATAATTCTGCAGCGTATTTTTTATGCTTCTACAATACCCCCTTCAAAGTTTTTAAATTTCTCATAATTTGAAACACTTTGAATGAAGCATGAAACGGTCAAGTCTGACCCATTCCTCGAGGCTGATTTCTCGACGGATTTTTAGGATCTTGTTGGAATTCGGTGTGTTCTCCTTTGCCTATATAAAGGCTGATGAATTAACCTGTTCTTCCCATATTTCCTTCACCATACAGAGATGGTTGCCTAGGTTCGTCTTGCTAACTTGAGGAAGAAGAAGATCATGTTCTTCCAGCATGTAAGGAGCCAAAAAAGAAGGCGTCTTCGAGCAAATATCGTCTGCAATGATGGATCATAGAAGGATATCATAGCTTTCTTTGCTCGGGATAATCAGCAATTTTATATGGCAATTCGTCCAGGAGAGAGGAAGGGTCACATTAGACCACACAGCTTGTAAGCTGTATTTTCTCCCGTTACGACGATGGACAAGGGCAGACAAACTGACCCTGTCTTCCAGTATTGAGTTGGGTCGGAATCCCAACTCAATCTATCATGGCGTATGGAGGATGGGCTCTTGAATAATTTATACAAGCCCAGTTTTGTATCCTCCCGCCATTAATCATTTTTTGTTAATCGGCCGCGGAAGCCGATTAATCTGTTGTAGAAGACAATAAAGATCTCCACCAATACGAGAACCTGGCAGAACAGATTCTTGGCGTGATCCTAAATAAAAATTAGAAACCCTTTGTAGCATAAGGATTTCCATCACATGTAATCAAGAAGATGAAAAATCCTTTGTAGAATAGATTTCCATCATATGTAATCATGATTAATAAAGTTGTCTTCTTTTGCGCATCTGATGATTTACCATTTTTTTTTGCTGTGATGAAGTCTAAATATGTGTAGCTTCGATACGTCTGAATAACTTTACGTCGACTCTGATAAAAAGAGTATCTGGTCTCGTCCCGTCTTTTACGCGTAATGAAGACGCGCAAAAAACTGTTTAGCATTTAAGTCGCATATTCGAACTGTCCTGCTGTTTTGAACGAGGAATTGCGTAGAATTCTAAACTGTCACTTCTCTGATAAGAAGAATTCTTATTCCGACCATGATCTTCAAGAATGATTTCTCAAAAATCCCTTGAAACAGGGCGAGAAATGGCTGTCAAAACTAGCCATACTTGAACTGGAAAGAAGAGATTCTGACTGAATTTTAGATGAACTTCCAATCGACCAAGAAGAAGAGTCATTTTCAATGCTGAACTCTGTATGTTTTGGGTACTTGGGATATTTTGAGGCCAAGAAGGAGCGTCTTCTGCGTGAACCCTTGTAATTGGCCATCTTGAGAATTGTTCAGATATACGCATACTCTGGCCTGCATTTTTTTAAGATATACGGAAAGTCATAGATCCGTAGTGTGGATGAGCCTAAAATCGTAAGTTTGTAGCCTTTCGAGCATAAAAGCTGCTGAGCATAAGAGCATCCGGGCGTAAAACTGCAGATTTATAGTCTCTGAAAAGAAAACTTCCGAGCGATTTGTCGTAGATTTGTCGCCTCTGAGCGTAAAAAGCTTCTGAGCGTAAAATCATAGATTTGTAGCCTCTGAGCGTGAAGTCGTAGGTTTGTAGCTTCTCGAGCGTAAAAGCTACCGAACGTAAAAGCATCCGGGCGTAAAACCATAGACTTATAGCCTCTGAGCGTAAAACCTTAGATTTGTGGCTTCTCGAGCGTAAAAGCTCCTTAGCGTAAAACCTGTTGATTGGTACTGCGCAAAATTTTTTGAATCCGCTGACTGTCCGTCTTCCCTAAATGATAGGCTGACGTGGTCCCTAATCATAACTGAATATTAAATATCATATTTGGTTAGGGATTCAAAGAGTTTATCTGAACTCTATAAATACCCTAAGGCCTTCAGAGAAGAAACTCTTCATCTGTCTTTTGCAAAAACCTTCGTCTCTTTGAGAACTCTTCTTCGTTCCTTCTCTGAGCACTCTGAGTTTTTAGAAATGGCACCGAAACAATCTTCGACTGCTAAGGGGAAGAAAGCTGCCTCCTCTTCTCGCTCCTCTGCCCAAGCAAGAGCGACTCCCATCGGGCAGAGCGAACCTCGCTTTGAACACAGTGTCCCACTGTCAAGCTGTGTACCGGGTATTATAGGTAAAGCTTTTTGGGATGACAAAAACAAAGAAAACCCTTCGCACACGTTGTACGTGAACACGCTAGGTCGTCTTCTGTGCTGAGAGCCTCTTCGAGGAAGATGATGCACAGAGATGTTTTATCTTTTACGCCCACATTCCTAATGTGTCAGCGTAAAAACTCTATATTTTTGCAGTTAGGCGTAAAATCTTTGACTGTCCAAATTTGGCGTATACTACAAATTTTGGGTGTTACGCTCTGGATGAAAATTCTGGCATAATAACTCAAACTTTGGCAGTTTAGCATAAAATACAGACTGTCAGATTTTTGTGTATACTGCCAATCTTGAATTTTATGCCTCGGAATGAGATTCCAGCGTAAAAGATCAAGTTTTTACAGTCTTGGCATAAAAGCATAGACTGTTGATCTTTAACATAAGCTGCAAGACTGTAAGGTCTAGTATAGAAACTGACATGTTTTTCTTGTACTTTGTAGTTAACTTGCAGATACCTCCGTTGGCTGAGGTGATGGGTTCTGCTGCTGGGATGCTGAACTCCAATTACCTGGAGGATTTATTCCATGTGATATTTCCTATTTTTAGACCCCAATATCCTGAAGGAAGGGGAATCCTGATATCGTCTCAAGGAGAGCGAATGTTGTTGAGCATGATAAACGGAGAGCCCCTGACGTATATAGACAGGGCAAAATACATAAAGCCAGCCTTCCTCTTTGGGGATATGATTGATAAACAATCCCAAACGAAGCCCAAGAAGGAAAACTGGATTTTTACTGCCGGGGGCATGGTCATGTACCTGCCCAAGATGCTGAGAGATTACCCTATCTCGGCATTCTTCCATGCCACGCATCCCAGGAAGATGTCGTGGACTCTGACCCCTAATCTTCACGGACAGCCGGGGAAGATATTTTATCAGAAGGGATCAGACTAAGGGTTATTTGTAAGCCGCCCTTCCAGCCCGGTCATGCCATTCAGGGGATTACTTTCGGGCAGTGTCCCAAGTGAATACACTTCACTGCTCCAACCAGTCCAATTATCGACTTTCTGCAATGACTTCATGGGGCATGGAGGAGTATACCCCAAGGTTAATCCTCGGACCAATGGGTGGCTTACCCCTACAAATCTTCGATGGGCTCGTTTAGCTGCCTGGGCCTTGAAGCATTTTTAGACGGAGCTAAAGAGCATTGGTCTGTACGCGGCTGTGAGTGCTACCAGTGTTGGGTTACCTCTCAACCCCAACCTGTTTTTATCTTTGATAGAGCGATATATCTCGCTCACTAGGACTTTTGCCACTCCACTGGGGGAGTTGGGATTGGCCCTTCACGAAATGGCAGAGATTTCAAGACTGCCAATGGGGGGTACTCCTTATGAATAGTATGTTCCCATAAACCGGGAGCTAGGGGATTCAAACCCTCGGGTAGTGGCAGTGTATCAGGAGCTAATGAGCCACTATTTAGCGTGCACCGCCTTCTATAATGAGCCCTCTGATTTGGCTTATACCAACAAATGGGCGTCCTATCTCTTCTTCCATCAGGCTAGAGATGCTAAGCCAGACAAAGTTGTGGATAGCAGGGATAGGCCTTTGAGCCTTCTGAGCGTACTTATTGCTCAAGTAGTCGATGACCTTATTGAAGACGCTGGGGCTTCAGATCAAGTTCTCAACGAAGGGGTAGGGAATTATCCTGCAGGCACTAAAGCCTACAGTTATTTGAGGCATTGTCGCAGGCCTCTGTCAAGGGAAGCTCAACTGGCTGGCTTCCTCTCTGTATGGCTACGCCGACTGGTAGTACCTGGCATTGCATCTTTGGATCGCATTTACCGTAACACATTATGGCCTGCAGTGCGTTTGGTGTTTGGGGCAAGACTGGGCTTGCTCTCTGCCATGGTATGCTGGATACAAGCTGGCCTGAGGGCCATTACTGATGGGCTGTTTGCCGATGAAACATGGCGTGACAGCTTTTCCAGGGTAGAATTACCGTTCCTGTATTTGATGGGATGGCTAATTCTTCATAACCCCAGAGTGATGTCTCCCGGCTCTGGTAGTAGTTCGGGGAGTAATTTCTTGTTGAATTACAAGAATTCCACCTGGAATGTGACCATCGTCGTAGACTGTCGGCGGGCATTAAATTTTGCTCATAGCTGGAAGCTCTTCTGTATCGTCCCTACTATACATCTCAATCAACAGGGGAGCAGGCTTCAGGACTCAGGTGAAGGGAAGACCGTTCTTTCTCCTGAAGCTTTTTATTGGTTGGTCTGCATTAGACCTTCCTATTTATTGTACAGAAGTGAAGACCAATACTTCTTGGAGCCCTACCTGCCTAGTCGGTTCGCCAGGCAGTTTGGGTATGACCAATTGCACGTGGGCAATGCCATCACCAGCTTCAAGTCCAGGGGTGGACTTATTGATGGAGCGAGAGGATGGCGGTACTTCATAATGGGTTGTACTGGGGTGACCTTTACTGTGCCTGCAACTTCTCTCTTCATGGAGTTGCGCATCCTCCATTCGTACGCCCAGTTTTATGTGGCCATCAATACCTTCCATCACGATTTTGATATGCGTGGAAGTTTTAGGATGCCTCCACATAAGTCCGCTGGGAAAGAGGAAGTCCTATTAGTTTTCTCTGACGAGGGTGAAGACTCTGTCAATCCAGATGAACTTTTGCTGGCAGTACCGAGAGGCATAATACCTCTGCCTGCAGAGCCTCTGGTTATCCCTGGAAAGCGAAGTGCTCCTGTTCTGAAGGAGACTTCCACTCGCAAGAAAAAGAAAACTGTTAGTGGTCCTGTCAAGACTTCCATCTATGAGGCCCCTAGGAGTGAGCCTGTTGTTTCCCCTGTTGGGGATAATTCTTTGACTAGAGGTCCTTCGCCTATTAGAGAGGGAACCTCCATAGTTCCGGCTGGCAGTGCCGGAGATTCTTTGCTCGAGGCTGCTTTCTCTGCTACTGCTTCAGGTAGTGGTACGAGATCGCCTTCGAGGCCGAGCAAAATAAGAATATATTTATCCAGACCAGTAACGGGAGTAACCTCTGCCGTGAATGTAAGTATATCCAGTGAGATTCCACCCGGTGAGCCTCGAGTGGATCTTGGTGAAGACCTGGAAGAAAACCTGTCAGTCTCAGTTGGCACACTCCCTTCTCCAGGTATGACAGCTCGCTTAGCATCATTAAGAAATGATTTAGCTGTACTGACTGCAGACGCGCCATATATACCATCAGCCATGGGTAAATATCGTCTTTACGCCTCTTTTAGAAAAATTAACATCATGTTGATATTAACTTTCTTTTGTCTTCTTTTCAGGGGAAGACATCTACGGGGAGGGCAGCGTCAATGCAACTTTTGGCTCTGTTGCAGCTCTTGTCGACGACATGGAGGTACCCGACTTTGAAGAGGAAACATTTTCGGGTGCCGGCTCACCCGAAACAGTTCCGATATCTCGAGAGGAGGATGAGCCTGTCATTACGACTATGCCTCCTTTGAGTACGCCAGCCATTTCGGCCATTGTCGGTGCCTCTACCTTTGTCGTGCCCTCTACTGAAGCGACGACTGTGACGACACCCTCTGCAGTCGTTCCTGGAAAGGGATTCGTCGATATTGCGGCCACGCCCAGCGTCCAATCTGATTTTGCCATGCTGATTGAGCAATATACTAGTATTTTCTACACCACTTTGAATACGCTGATATCAATGGTGCTGGCGAAGAATCTAGGTTTTGAGGCTCTGAGGAGGTCCTCCCAGTTTGTGATAGCGTCGATCAGAGATTTTAATGACGCTGGGAGAGCTGATACACTGGAGCAGATAGTTAATGGTTTGGAACAACCCATTAACAATTATTTACAACTATCCCAGGGCAACATTGATGACCTAGTCCAGGCTGAATATGACTCTTTGACTGCGAGGTTTATTAGGGAGATGGAAACTCTGAGCAAGTCCATCGAAGCTCAACAGAAAGAGATGAATGAAGAGCATACCGCGTTGGAGTATGTCATTCCCCAGCTGGCCAAGTACGAGACCGAATATGAGGAAGAGGCAGCGAGGGTCCGCCAATTGGAAGACGAACTCGCTAAGGCCAAGGAGAAGGCTCCCTCTTTGTCGGCAACTCGAGATGTGTTGAATGGCCGAAGGAAAATATCTCAGCAGAACCTGGCACGTGTGGGTATTATCCACGCGGATTTTGTATGTCATTGGTCTGAAATGTCTGCCTTGAACAATGAGGAGGCAAGGTTGGAGCGGGCTCGCGCTACCGTTTTAAGCTCCAGGAATGAAAAGATGGCCGCACTGGCGTAGCAGATCCGTGATTTGACTGCTCCTCCCAAATGATGTACCATTTGCTTTTATATGTAATTTGCTCTTTCTAGAGATAATAAAGAGACTTTATCTGACTTTGGTGGACCCATTATTTTTGAATATAAATGACAGGCTAGGGTGAAAGTGATATCAGAGGTAATATGGACGTGATATACTTTCGGTAAGCTTTAGCTGGACATATCTATTTAGAGGTTATATGGACATGATAGAATATGATCCAACTAAAATTTGTACACAAAACACTATCAGAGGTAATATGGACGTGATAGGTTTTGAAGTTCCAAATTAGTTAAACATATCTATTCAGAGGTTATATGGACATGATAGATATATGATCCAACTAGTTCTTTGGACGTAGTGTTGTCAGAATGAGATCTTCACCATACTTCGTCGAGCAAAGGAGATTAAGCATAGTACCTCTTCAGGAATTTGCCGTTGATAGGAGCCATCAACAAGTCTCCATTAGGCTTGGCTAATCTGTAAGCGCCGTTTGAGAACGTCTTCTCGATCACATAAGGGCCTTCCCATTTGGGTTGGAATTTACCCCTAGTCTTGTGAGTAATAATTAATCATTGGCCTTTTCACAGCTAAAACTAGCTCACCAACTTTGAACACTCTTTCCTTTACTTTTTGATTAAAAGCTTTGGAAATGCGTGCCTGGTAAAATGCGATGCGTTGTTGGGCTAGAAGGCGTTTCTCGTCTAATCCTTCTAGTTCTTGAAGCCGCAGTAGATCATTCTTTTTCTGAGTCAACTCATTAGCCACTGCTATTCTGAGTGAAGGAATTTGAACTTCAATAGGGAGAACTGCTTCACTCCCGTACACCAATGAGAATGGGGTACAACCCATCGGTGCTCGAACCGTTGTACGGTATGCCCAAAGATATTCTCCTAGCTTCTCGTTCTAATCTCTTTTGTTAGAAGAAACAAACTTTATCAAGAGTTTGATAATGGTTTTGTTGAAAGCTTCCGCCAAACCATTAGTAGCAGGATTGTTTGCCGTAGAGGCCATATTTTGTATCCGATTTTTATCGCAAAATCGATGAAACGCTTGGCTGATGAATTGAGGCCCGTTGTCATAAATTATCCTTAGGGAATCCTAAAATAATAAAAAACATGAAGCTAATCACGTTGGATGTCTTCACCTCAGCAAGAGGGACTGCCTCTGCCCATTTAGAAAAATAATCTGTGATGGCTAATATGAACCGATGACCTCTGGAAGAAGACGGGTGAATATGACCAATGATATCCATACCCCATGCTTCAAAAGGCCAGGATGCAACCGTAGGATGTAAATGTTCATAAGGTTGATGTATAAAATCCGCATGAACCTGACAGGCTTTGCATTGTCTTGCATATTTTATTGCATCTGTGATCATAGTAGGGCAGTAATAGCCCATCCTCCTGATACGATCCTGTAGCTTAGGACCGAGTTGATGCGCTCCACATATGTCATCGTGAGCTTCACGGATAATCCGTTGTGTCTCATCCTCGAAGAGACATCTTAATAGCAGTCCATCATAGGTTCGGCGATATAGACATTGTGAAGACGCATCAAAATAGAAGCATAATGATCATCTTTTGATGGATACTGCTTCTTTAGGATCCTCCGGCAAGATTCCGTATGCCACAAAATCTATAAAGGGACTTCTCCAGTCTCTCTTGGGAGGATCTGTGTTCACAGCGTAGCTGCGTTCTATGTGAAAGTTGTTTTTCACACAGAATAAATCTCTGTTAAGAAGGATCACCGAATTCTGCCTTCTTATAGGAATAGCTAAATCTGCAGCTAGACTGGCTAGGGCATCAGCTTCCAGATTCTGAGATCGAGGCATATGCTCTAGGAAGAACCCTTTGAAAGACATGGCTATCTCGATCGTTGCTTGGTGATAAGGGATGAGGTCTGGATTCTGGACTTCATATATTCCTCTGACTTGATTGACGATTAGCAGAGAATTACCGAAAGCTTCCAGAGATTCGACGTCCAATTCTTTAGCAACTTGGAGCCCGATGAGTAGAGCATTATACTCTGCCACATTATTAGAGCAAGGCTCGCTAAGAGAATATGCTCGATAGATGACGAGTTTATCAGGAGTAACCAGGATAATTCCTACTCCTGAAACCATATTTCCCCTGGTACCAGTCCTGGAGGCACCATCGAAGAATAGCTGCCATGTATCACTTTCCATTGCGGAATTACATTCTGCAACTTCGTCGAAAATGTCCTCGTATAATCTGGAGGTTTTCGAAATTGGATGAGCAGCTAGGAAATCAGCCAATGCTTGGCCTTTGATGGACTTCTGAGGGACATATACCATATCATATGGTGTTAATAACATCGCCCTAGTCGCGAGTCGAGAATTAAGAATACTTGGCTTGTTCATCAATACTCGAAGAGGATTGATCCTGGAGATGATATGAATAGTCTGTCCTGTGACATAGTGTCGTATTTTCTGAACGACGAACATCAGGGCCAAACATTCTTTTTCTATTAGATTATACCGGTGTTCAGCTCCGACCATCATCCTGCTTAAATAGTAAATAGCCTGTTCATGACCCTCATTGTTCTTTTGTGCGAGGAGAGATCCCAGAGAATGATCCATTGCTCGAATATACAGCAAAAATGGTCTTCATATGACGGGAGGCACCAGAACTGGAGGATTGGGGAGGTAGCGTTTGATATCATTAAACGCTTGCTGACAGGCTTCGTCCCATACGAAGGATACACCTTTCTTTATGAGAAGAGAAAAAGGCTGACATCTCCCCGAGAGGTTGGATATGAATCTTCGGATATAAGCCAGACGACCTTGAAATCCCCTGAGTTCTCTCAGATTGTGGGGTAGTCGCATTTCTAAGATGGCCTTGACTTTATTAGGATCCACTTGAATGCCTTTAGCGGTAATGACAAATCCCAGGAATTTGCCACTGGATACACCAAGAAAGAACTTTGTAGGATTTATTTTGAGTTGATGTTGGCGCATCAACTCAAACACTATCTTCAAGTCTTGGATGTGATTATCCTTGATGCGACTTTTGACAGCTATATCGTCTACGTAATATTCCACTGTTTTGCGTAAGTGCTCGTGGAATATGTTACTCATAGCTCATTGGTACGTAGCCCCAGCATTTTTTAGTCCGACGGGCATGAACGTATAGCAATATACCCCCAATGGTATCCGGAAGGCAGTATGCTTCTCGTCTTCAGGATGCATCTTGATTTGGTTGTATCCTGAAAATCCGTCCATGAAAGACATGCGTTCAAAACCGCATGTATTATCGATCATGACGTCTGTAATGGAAAGAGGAAACTCATCCTTGGGGCAGGCTGTATTCAAATCTCGGTAATCGATGCAGACACGTACTTTCCTACTTTTCTTCATGACTGGGACAACATTGGCAACCCAGTCAGGATATTGTTCTTCCCGGATAAAGCCACAGGCTATAAACTTCTTGATTTCAGCTTCAATGGCGTCCATCATATCCGGGCGGAACCGGCGTTGATGTTGCTTCACAGGCTTTGAATTGGGCAATATGTTGAGCTTATGAGTAGCCACTTTTGGATCAAGACCTGGCATATCCTCATAATTCTACGCAAAGACGTCGATATATTCTTTTATCAGCTGGATTATTTCTTCCATTTCTTCTTTGGAAAGATTGTTATGGATAAATATCGGCTTTGGTAAAATCTCATCTCCAACATCAATCTGGATAACTTTATCTTCAGTGGGAGATTCTCTCTGCTCGAACCTGAGTTTCCACTGTGTATCCATTTGCTGAGCCCAAGAGTCATTCTCAAACGGTTCAGATTCTTGATCGTCTGCTTCGAGGGAATCTGTCAATATCGTATTTACTGATAATGCTCGTTCGAGATCATCATATGAGCCAGAGGACGACGAGTCATCTTGAGAAGAGGAAAAGATATCCTCATTTGACTCAAAAGTTGTAAGGGAGGTGGCATACCCTATCCCAAAACGAGTTCGTTGGCAGTAGGGATCACCGTGCAACGGCATTCGCCTACCTTTCTCATAGTTGAGGCCTGGCTCCAGCTTCAAGTCATAACCCATACTTTGCATAATCTTCAAAGCTTGCGGACTGTATCTGTGAACCTGCATTTTACCAGCATCGTTATCGGAAGAACCTTCTTGTACAGTCAGTTCATTACGCATGCGACCGAAGACTATTGAATACTGACCACTGCGAGTAGGCGGGACAATAAAGATAGAATCCTCATGTGGCCCATATGTCGTAATGACATTAGATGGTGACGCTACTTCCCACATATACGGATGATAGGAATCTATAGCTTTCAAGAAATTTTGTGCTATAGATTCTATATCGTTATTGGGATATGATTCCAGTTTAGGAATTTGAGCGTCAATGTACTGGAAAAGAGGACCTTTATTATCATCAGAAACTACGTTCCTGGTTATATTTATATCGATCGGCTGCTTGTTACGCCGAAGGTTGATGACCAAGGGTGGAGGCTTCTGGTTCAAAGTGATCACTAGAGGATCACCTTCTTTTCCTAACTTGGCTTTATTCAGGTGGATAGTCATGGGTTCCATGACTTTCGGTCGAGTAGTTCGCCCTTTCACCTTGATTGACAGAGGTTGCTCGGCAGAGGGTTCTTCTGGCTTCCGGTGGGATTCCTCCTCTGTCTTGCCTGACACCTCCTCCATGTAGCCTTGGGTGTACAACATGGCATCAGAGTAGTAGGATTCTACTCCTTTAAACGGGTTAAGATCAGCAAACTCCGTTTGTACTGTTCCTTGGGCATCTACATATTTAAAGCATTGATGTAGAGTCAAAGGAACGATGTTGTGATCATGGATCCATGGTCTGCCCAGCAGAATATTATAGGATATCTCTGAATTAATGATATAGCATGTAGCTACTGATCTGAGATCGCCAATCTGGATCCTCAGACGAATCTTCCCCAACGGCTTACTTTTCCTGGCGCTGAAGCCCACGATTGTAGTGGTGGTGTAAGCCAATTCGCTGGTAGAAATCCTCAACGGTCTGAGCAGACTATGAGGAATGATACTGATCGATGATCCCGGATCTATATGAATCCGGTCAACCTCCATGGAATCGACGTATCCGGTGTAATAGAGGGGTCTGTCATGCTTGTTGTGTTTCAACAGCATGTCATCTTGGGTGAAAGTGATATTCGGGACCACCTCCATCACACTATGACATTGAGGACATGCCACAGGTTCTTTATCAGGGGACTTGAGCTGGGTCGAGTATGCATCCGCCTGCATTAATGCTTCACTCAGGGCTTGACGAGTGTCTTTAGAGAGCCTAAGTAGTTCAAAAATGGACAATCTGGCTGGCGTATTAGCCAACTGGGCTAGGATGTCAAAGTTATATGGCTTCTCCAAACCTTTGTTTTGAATGTTTTTTATAGGTTTATCAAAACGCACTTCTTTTTGCTTGCCCTTGTCCGTCGAAGTTGGTCTCGAATGACCGACCTCTGGTATGACAGGTTACGCTTCTGAAGGCTTGGCAGCTGAAGTGTCTGCCGTTGCTTCTTCCTGACTTCCTCCATAGTCCTTGAGGTAGGCTTTCCCTGAATGGGTTTTAGTAGCCAAAACCTCTTCTTCTGATGTCGAGGATATCGCAACCATATGACATAGTTTACGCTTCGAGTTTTTCTTAGACTTAGCCTTATCAGCTTGAGTCTCTTCCTCGATTTTTGACACCAGATCTGGATAAACCCACATAATCTCGCCCTGCTGGGTACTTAGGGGGTACCAGGTCATGATTTTTACCCCTGACTGGAGGGAGATTAACGATGTTCATCGTTGTCCGGAAAATAGGTACAACACCATCCGAAACTTCTTGAGGAGGCAGATTGCCAAATTGAAGAGAGATCATGTTAGCTGTGACCGTCTTCTCGCTGTTGCCAGAGTGATGGCCTTAGCATCGATCAACTCCTGGATTTTCTTCTTTAGTACATAACACGCCTTTGTGGGGTGATGTATGTACCTATAAAAAATACAGTACTTGGGGTTATTGGTACTGCCGACTTTGCTAGGCCGCTTTACCTTAGGGAGGGTAATCTTGCCGCTTTTGACGAGACACTCGAATATGCTCGGAATATCGTCGTTGTCAAAAGAGTATACTTCAATGGGCCTGGAAGTCCAAGGTTTTGTTTGTGTGGTTGCCGCAGTCTTTTGCCTGGACGTATTGATCGCCAAAGCTTCTTTTCCTTTGGAACCACGAGGATGGTCGCTGTTGGAGGATGACCTCTTGCCTCTATCAGAGGCAGATATCATAATTCTATTATCACGCGCCTTCCGACTGTTGTCTTCAGCGGCTACCGCTGAGATGATGAACGAGGGCCAATCGTGGAACTGATATGGTCCTGTGAACACCGAGATCACTAAAAGAAGATTCTCCCTGCAAATGTCCACCAATGCCGAGTCTGGAACTCCGGGAGGCATTTGCAAAGTGGCTTAACAAAAATGTTCGATAAAAGTGCGAACGTTCTCTCTTTCCTTCTGCTTTACTTCGATAAGAGAGGACATAGACATGTCCATCCCTCCTTCATAGAATCGCACGAAGAACAAAGTCTTGAAACCGTCAAAGAAAGTAATACAGTTGTCCGCAAGACTACGGTACCACTGATAAGCCACTCCCGAGAGACAGCCTTTGAACACTCGAGTGAGAAGGGCGTCATTCCCTTGCAATAACACCATCATCATACTGAAGTAGTTCATGTACTAGCTCGGTAATATCTTTTCCTCAAACAATTAGGAAGAAAAGGGACCTCATCCAAGATAGCTGGGTAAGGCTGCTTGATTCCCAAATTCTTGAGCTGATCTTTGTGCTTCAAGGCATCAAATTGGGCTTTCAATTCCTGCACTGCCTGCATTGGATCTTCAACAGGTAGAGGGACCGCGGAGTGGTGAGAGATCGATTGTATTGCAACTCCAACAGGAGGCAATACATTCTCCGAGTTAGGAAGTGGGGGAGTTGCTGACTCTTGATCTAGAGCAGGCTCCTTGTTCGCGTTAGATGGTGGTAAGTCCACCCCCACACGTATTTGAGTCGGAGGGACCGATGCTTGAGCTATAGCAGCTGTGTGTTGAGTCAGCATCATCTGGTGCGTATTCTCCATCATGGATTGTATCTCTTTCAGAGATGTCTCCAACACAGCGATGTGTTGCTCAGTGCTTCCTAATGGGGAAGCCTCTTCACGTTCATATTCAATGGCATAGACTCCCATTTCTTTGGATGTCATTGAAGGGTTAGTATTGGTCTCCGTAGAGATTGACTTTATACTTTAGCGTCTGATTCGGGAAACTGGCGACCCCCAGTGTCGGAATTAGAGGAATACGAAGCCGGTTGTCGTGACCTCGAACGGGTGTTTCGGAACACCCCAGCTTCAATGTTCTCAAGGAGTTTGTTGAATCTCATTTGGCTTGGAGTTCTAGAGGAATGACGTCTTGAATTCGACCTTCCTCTAGGGACGTGTGAAGCCATATTCACTGATGCATATGCAGGCTCTTCTTCCTGGAAAGACAGAGAGTAGTTCAACCGGTCAAAAACTGACTGTTTTGATTCAGAACAGCAATAATTAACTACGATCCTATGACTATTACAATAGTGCTCCCTAGGAGGCATAATAGACATGCTGGAAGATCCCCTATCCTTGCGCTTCTGGATCAGATATTCACGCAAGTCAGGAGGATTAACAGAAGAAGAAGAAGAAGAAGAAGGCTTGTTCCTTCTGTTTGCATCAGTTGGCATACGGATATTAGGGACCATAACTTTTCCCCTGCCACTTGTATACAGCAGTTCAGCCATCTGAGTAGCAGATGATCCCCGAGGAGTATGTCTCTCCGTAAACCGGGCCTTCTTTACGCTGAGGGGCTTAACTTGGCTTAATTTGGAACTCTTCTTAGGCTAGCGTGAAACTGAGGAAGCCCTCAATCGGCCATCAGCTTCTCACGTAATCTGGAGAGCGGGCAGATTCTTCTCTTGCTGGCGTAAAGGCCGAGAAGTTGAGAATTTTGCCCCTTGTTTTCCCTTGCGTAGATTGCAGGGACCATCTGCTGTTCCACGGAGGGCAGATCCATTTTTACGTGCGGAGCGCATTTGGAATTTCTGATTTGGCGCTGAGGCATTATCAAATATTATGTTTGCCACGTCACAGATGGGAGACTAAATTTTACGCGCAGAGTGCGGAGTAGACTTCTGGACTAGCACTGAGGCATTGCCAAAAGTTCTGTCTACCACGTCATAGACGGGAGATAGAGTTTTACGCGCAGAGCGTGGAGTAGACTTCTGGACTAGCACTGAAGCATTGCGAGAATTTTTGTCTGCCACGTCACAGACGGAAGACAGAGTTTTACGTACGGGGCGCGGAGGTTGCGAAGCTACAACCTTGTTGGTCGGAGAAACCAGAGAGTCAGCAGGAATGGTAGAGGATGTTCGGGGCATCCAGACCTTACGCAGTTTCCTGTTGTCTTGGACAGAGAGAGAGAGTGAGAGCTACCCCCTGCTCGAAGCATATCTTCGTAGGCGGATTGGTCGAACTGTACCACCAAGGTCTTCTTCATTGATCCTACTGATACTGCATCATGTTGAGCAATTGCTTTCTCGTCAAATGAGAAAGAGGTCCCCAGCAGAGTCGCCATCTTGTGTTTGATAATAAACGAAAGAAATAAAATAAGGTTTATACGAAACCCTCTCTTTGGTTTACAAACAAGAAGTACAATTAATCCTATACGAGGATGTCAAGTACAAATTTTGATCTGGGTAAATATTGCTATAGGAGTCTGATCTGCAGTCGATCACTTTATCCCTTGGACCACACGATGATGAAGAAGTATTGTAGAAGACGGAGAAGCTTCAAAGATTACAAGAGGGAGTGGATGCTCGATGCCAAAATCGTTGATCACTACTCTCTGTATGTGCTCTAGATTCTTCTCTCTCAAAAATCAATTTCCGACCTTTCGACCCTGATTTTTCCACCCTGGACCTCCGTGGACGGAGGTCTCTATTTATAGGGTTTTAGTGACAATAACCGTCCAGTCGACGTAAAAGCCGGACAGTGGAGAGTGTGGCACTTTTTATGTGGCGGTTATAATAACTGCCACCCACGTATAAATGATCTTCTGAATCCGCGTGTGACGTATGTCCCATGATGAGGTAACGCGTATAAATGCTACGAAGATTACGACATGCAAGTCACGTAGGTAACTGCCCTTCGCGTAGAAAAGGTTGGCATAGAAGCCAATAACTGTCACCATGGTGTAGAAGCCAAATAGTTGTCAAACTGGCGTAGAAGTCAAGTAGGCGTAGAAGCCTGATGCTGCATGGATAGGTGGCTAGCGTAAAAGATAGTTGATCCCCCTTCCTTGACTGAGGTCTTGAGCGTATTCTGGACCAAATAGCCTTATCACGCACAAATACAAATATAGCCTGAGTTGGCGTATTCCGAGGAGATAGCATACGGTGTACTCCTTATAGATGAAAATAGCCAGGTCGGCGTATTTCAAGGAGATAGCGTACAGCGTGCTCCTTATAGCTGAAAATAGCCTGATGGCGTAATATGCTGAGGTAATGATGTGGACGTATTAGTCATAATTATGGCTCATACAGTCTTTGAAAATATAACCAAATCTCGTGCATTAAATGCAGAGATCTTCCCCCATCACGCGCATTAACTGCAGAGACGTGCCTCGAGCTCTGTACGAAGAGCAGCTTTTAACGTGGCGGTTCATTTTGTCTTCTGCTGAGCGTAAAAGCTCACATCTGCCTGTATAAAATTAGGCAGCGTATTCCGTTGAACACGTAAAAGCATTTTATACCAAGAAAATGTCACTAAACGATAGTCTGGGTCTCTGTGCCGAACCATCATTACAGCCGTTGTCTGGATAGTTGTGCAGTACTCTTTGTCAGGAGTCAGGTTCACTGCATGATCTGACAGGTTCATTCGAGGAAAACGAAGAGTTCTCCGTACAACTTCCCACTGCATTAAAAGGGAGTAGGTTTTACGCCAAAGTGGCGGTGTAACAACTTTTTTACGCTGAAGCAGCTTGGAAATACTATATTACACGGGTTATCCTAGAGCTTATACTTTATGCTGTACTAGCGATGAAGCTCTGTTGTACGCCGATGGCTCTGAAGTCATGTCTTACGCGACCCAGCACTGAAATACTGTATATAATTCTGCAGCGTATTTTTCATGCTTCTACACTATCGTATTCACTTTAAAGTATTGTCTAGTTTGGCTCTAAAAGCTAGACATCTTAGCAAACCTGGTAAGATGACTTTGATTGAAACAAATTTGTTAACATCAAATATCGCTGCTAATAAAATAATCAAATAAAATAAAATTTAATTCCCTGATAGATGGGTTCTTAATCAGGCGATTTTGCCTAGACACATTATGGATACTGAATTAGGTCAGATAATCTAAACTCCAGATAGAGATATGAAAGTTAGATTTACTCCACAAATAAAAGCTAGAATTTTATCTTCCAGTTTTTGTTCCACTTCTATTAATGAAAAAGGAGAAAACTCTTCTCAGAATTCTGAGAGAGAAGAAGAAATTAAGTATATGAAAATAAAAAATAACATTGCCAAACCAGAATATAAAACAGATTGGATTGATTCCACTGATACTGTTCATCCTTCTAATGCTAGTTTTGGCACTTATTCTCTGAATGTTATTACCTTAACGAGAAATGATGATCCTTCTAAAGACCCAAATTATTGGGACTGGACTCAGGATAAAAATGTTCGTAAAATTATAGTTAAGGCTTATGAAGAGGAAGTCTAATTCAAAGCCTGGTTTGAAAAGAATTATACCATTGATCAACGGTATAAATTCAAAGATGAATATTATGCTCATCTCAAAGAGATCAATAAAATTAAGTGGTTTGATAAATAGTTTATTAAGAACTATATCAACCAAGAACTCACTAGCATCAATATGCTAGAAGAAGGATATAGAAATTGGATCACTGACACGGGTAAACGTGTTCGTGCTTTATATCCACCTAATGAATCTCTTAAAATTTTGGTTAATTATGAAAAAATGGATGTTATTTCCTTTATTCGAGTTATCGATCATAAGGAAGAACAAATAAAAGAGCTACAAAAGATTGTGAAGCAAAATAACTATACCAATGCCTATATTCAAACTATTGGTTCTCAATTGGTTAGAATGGAGACTACCCTTGATAAAGTTCTTCACAAGGTTAACTCTATCCTTAAATTACTTAAAACTCTATCAAAAGCTTCTACTTCAAAATAAGTAAGAACAAATAACATACCAATAAAACCTGTTAGCGATACTAGTAGTTTTAAGTTATCCTCTCCTGAAGTTACAAAAAAAAAATTAAAAGCTTAATTGAGAAGCTTCAAGCTACTTCTTTAAGTGGGAATTCTTCCACTAAAAACAAAAATACTCTTGCAGTATTAGATGGAAATTCTTCCACAGTTAATGATTCAGATATTGAATCTAATAATGAGAGTTATTCTCAGACATCTGAAGATCATTTAGATCCGATTCAGATACATACCATTCAAAAATCTTTTGAAGATCATAATACTACTATTGATCATCAAGCTTCAAATAGGATTCTGCCCAAGCAACAGCCACATAAGAAGCCTAATCTTCAAAAATACTATTACAAATGCCTAACTCCTATGGATGTTTTATATGAAGAGAATGATAATATCATTCAAAATAATTACAGTAGTGGAAACATCTATGAGGAACATAGATGGATGTTCTGATAAACAGATTTTTGATCAAATGCATCGTATACTTATGTTTGCTACGGTTTATCATTCAAATAATAATACTGATAGAGCTATTACAAGCTTTATAACATGTGGTTTTATCGGCATCTTAAAAGGCTGGTGGGATTATTGTTTATCACTTGAGCAGAAAGCAGATATTGCTAATGCCATCAAAATTAAAAATAATAGAGAAATAGAAGATAGTTTTATGACCTTGATCAGCACTATTTGTGATCACTTTACTAGTTTAGTTTCTGACAACGGAGAACGTACCAAAACTTTACTTCAAAATCTTTGTTGCCCTACTCTCACTCATTTTAGATGGTATAAAGATATATTTCTAATCACTTTCGACTAATGAAATTAGCCAAAATGTGAAAGCAAAAATTATTAAAATTTTGCAACATGATAGTAGAAAAACTTCTTCTAGTTTCACCCCTTATACCATGAAAGAGGTCTTAGCCCGTAGAAAGGGAAAGAATCCTAAGACTGTCTCTATAAACGATCTTTAAAAAGAATTAAAAACTTTGAAGACTGAGATAAAAGAGTTAAAGTCTAATGACGAAATAACTCAGTAAAGACTTACTCTCATTGAAAGACTTACTCTCATTGAACAGGATGTTAAATCCTACAATGAGATTATTCTCAATAAAGAAATAAATGAGAATTCTCGTCTTATCGATAGTTATAACGAGAACGATGATAGCATTTCTATTCAACAGGTTCAATCTGTTGTTATAAAAGAAAAAAAAATCTATTGATCATTCATTTCTATCAAAGATAGATCTTTTTAATACCCACAAATGGTACATAAAAATTAATCTAATTATAAACAATAAATCATTGATTTATAACCTTATTGCTTTAGTTAACAGCGATGCTGATTTGAACTGCATCAAAGAAGAAATTATTCTGTTAAAATATTATGAACGTACTACTCAGACTCTGAGTGCTGCTAATAACAAAACTCTTACAACACCTTTTAAAGTTACAAATGTTCATATCTGTAAAAATGATGCTTGTATTCCCTAACACTTCATTGTTGTAAAAGAGATATCTCAAGATGTTATTCTAAGAATTCCCTTTCTAGATAAACTTATGCCTATTAAAGAAATTAATAAACAAGGAATTTTTACTTGTTACAAGGGAAAGAATATTACCTTTGAATTTATCACAAATCCTATGGTGAAAATTCTTAATGAAATAAAAAAAGTTGATTTAAAGAAAAATTAGATTAACTTTATAAAAGAAAAAAAATTCAGCTATCTATTATTGATCAGCAAGAAAAATTTAAAATAATAAATAAAATAAAATAAGTTGAAGACGAGTTCATACGTCAAACTTGTAGCAACATCTCAAATGCTTTTTGGAATACAAAGCAGCATATTGTTTCTCTTCCTTATGAAGAATCCTTCAATGAAAGAGAAGTTCCGACAAAGAATAGACTCTGTCAGATGAACAATATTTACCTTGAATTATGCAAAAAATAAGATCAATGATCTTCTTGATAAAAAACTTATTCGAAAATCCTACTCTCCATGGAGTTGTACAGCATTTTATGTCAATAATAATGCTAAAAGGAAAGAGGTGTTCCACGGTTGGTTATCAACTATAAACCTCTTAATAAAGTTTTGAAATGGATATGTTATCCTATTCCCAATAAAAGATATTTCCTTAATAGAATTGTTAAAGCAAAAATCTTTTCCAAATTTGATTTAAAGTCAGGTTACTGGCAGATTCAAATTGAAAAAAGGATAAATACAAGACTGCATTCATAGCATTTAAATGTCTTCAAGCATTTAGCTATTAAAAATAGTCTTGTTATTTCTGCTCCAAAAATAAATTATTTCAGATAGAAATAAGACTTTTGGGTCATAAATTGTTAATAACACTATTATACCTATCAACAAGAGTATTGAATTTGCTTCAAAATTTTCTGATAAAATTACCGATATCAAGCAACTACAGAGATTTTTTGGTTCTCTTAATTATGTCGCTAATTTTTATAAACATATTGCTATTGATACAAAAATCTTATGTCAAAGATTGAAGAAGAACCCTATTCCTTGGGGTGTCAATCACACTAAAGTTGTTCAGCTTATTAAGCAAAAGGTCAAGTGTCTTCCCTGCTTACACCTCGCTAATCCGGACTGGTTCAAAGTTGCTGAACTGATGCCAGTAATATCGGTTATGGTGGTATTCTCAAACAAATTGATCCCAATAACAAAGATCATGTTATCCTTGTTAGATACCATTTTGGTAAATGGGATGATACACAAATTAATTACTCTACAATAAAGAAAGAACTTCTTTCTATTATCAAATGCATTCATAAATTTCAGGATAATTTATTAAATAAGAAATTCTTACTTCGAATAGATTGCAGTTCTGCTAAATCTATTATACAAAAGGATGTTAAGAATCTTGCTTCTAAGTAAATTTTTGCTAGATGGCAAGATGAACTTGCTATATTTGATTTTAACATTGAATTTATTAATGGCAAAAATAATTCTCTTCCCAATTTTCTAACTCGTGAATTTTTGCAGCAAGATGACTAGCCACGCTAGAGGACGCGGCAAGTCCAGGGGGCGTTACGTCCTCAGGACTCTTTTGGTTTTCAAAAGATCATTGGCAGCAGGCCACCTCTGACTGAAGCTAGATCCAGCTCTGGTACTAAGGGAAAGCTGCCAACAGTTACTGTTGATGCCAATACTCTCTCTTATAAAGAAGCTATGGAAATTGAGTGCATCTTCTTTGAAAAATCAAATACTGAGGAGATTATAAAACTTGATAAGAGTGAAATCCCTCTTATGAAGGATCCATGAAAACTTCATAAGCGATATCTTGAGAACAGTTTTATTCCGGTTACAGGTAAACCTGTAAATATTTATGAAAGTATTCTGATTACCACAGAATCCATAACAGTGGAATATTCTATAAAACCATATTCTTTGGAAATAACTTACAGCAAGATAATCATCAAAAATATTCTCACACCACAGACTTGGGGTCTTCATCCTAATCGCGAACAACAGCTCTCCAAGGACAAGGTGGTTGTCTGTAGTTATAATTATTGAGATTATATACAAGCATTTTATAAATTTTTATATAATGAAAATACCTAGCGAACCCATTCCTGGTTTATTTGTATTTATCCTAAAATTCTTCAGAACAAAATACCTTCCTGGTTTTTGAACTGGTGGATGAAGCTGGGAGCTACTCTTGATATCATTCCTAATGCTATTCAGGAATAATTCTCCAAGTGGATTTTTTCTTATCCACAATGCCAGGATGATCATCTTTGGGGGGGGGAGAGGAGTACACTCTACTTCTTTGTACAATTTTAGATTCCATACATTTTTTGTTGGATAGTCAATTGTGAACTCGATGCCAACAATATTTTCATCCTGTCACAAAAATTTCTTGTGAAATAGTGGCAAAGGATTGATAAAAAAGATAAATTGGTGGAAGTTATGGCATCCATCAAGGATAATAAAAGTAAGTTGGACAAACGTGTCTAAATGAACTCTTCGGTGATAATACAATCACTAAATTAAAGGATTCCCTGATCAGGAAGAATCCTAGAATAACAGCAGAAGAATTAAAGAATAAATGCTTTCAGTTCTTGAAAGCACAATATGATACAAATTTCAATATGGATATCTCCAGTACAGCTTCCGATATGAACCTAGATGATATGTCTGTTGATAATTTCTATCCGGCAATTATTGACCCTATCAATGAAGATAAATTATGATTGACGTGGGTAGGCCCAATCCTCCTTTTATCACCTGGCCGGAGAATGTCTTTTAGCAACTTTTGATAGTGGATTATCCACTCAACTATTGCATGTTGGTGACTGCACCAGCATTATTGGAAGCATCTTTCTTTTCTCAGTGGACGTCCTTATCACTTTATTTTTTCAAAAGCAAAAGTTAATCTTTGCCGACAGCTAATGGTGGAAGACATGTGGCGATTACTTTTCCCGAGTGCGTAGACAGCTAGCCTAGCTGGTAGCTTCATTCTAAAGCTATTTTTTGTATAAATAAGAAGGGAGTCCCCTTAGTTTAGGGGTTCTAAAATTTTGAGAAAGTGTAATTTTTTAGTTTCTTGTTTGATTGCTTCTATTCCTGTAAACTTATAACGATCAATAGTATCGTTATTATAAATAAAATCTTTCAATATTCTGCCTAAAAGACCTTCTCTCTCTCACTCTGATATTTAGTATTATATATATATATATATATATATATATATATATATATATATATATATATATATATATATATATATATATATATATTAACTAACTTAACTTTAACTGATACTTACTTCATAATCTCTCATGCACTGTTGAGCTACACACTGTTGTTGCTGCTGCTTACTTCTTATTCACACTGCTTCTACTACTTATTGCTCCTGCTTATTCACACTGCTGTTGCTGCTTATTACTGCTGCTACTGATTATTGCTGCTTACCCGAACCCCTTAGCACATATACACCCATATATATATATATATATATATATATATATATATATATATATATATATATATATATATATATTATAACAACTATAAGTATAATACTCTCATAGTTATAACCAAGGTAAATTTAATTAGAAAGCAAAGTATCAAACACGTTGAGTGCATCACACCCGTATCACACTCAATCTATGATACGCTTGCGATACGGCTCCACCACACCACCAAATATATTCCGAAGGATACAAGCAAGTCTATAATCATAATTAGAAACAACACAAAGTTTTAGCTACTCATCTACGTTCTCGGGTTAAAATGTGACATACTAAAACCCCTGTGTCGGAAGAAAACCTCTAAATCAACCTGTATCGCCAAATTATCATGATATGGCCTACACGTATTCAATTGTGGACACGGTACTAGTCTCACATAACCAAACACTTGTTAATTTGGTCCAATTGACCTATTGAGAAATACTTGATCTGCCAATCTTGAAATTTTCCCAAAATTAACATAAAATACCACATAACTTCCTTCATAGGCCTCATATGAACCTAATTCCACTTCCTATGGGTAGCTTTAGTATATGGGAGGGTTCCTAATAATTAAATTATAGATTTAGAGTCTAAATAGAGAGGAAAAATTGAATTATACCTATTGGAAGATGGAATCCCATTGCAAGTCTCAAATAAGTGTCAAGAGCCTTCAACTTGTACTTCTTCCGCCTCCTTGTAGATCTTTGCCTCCTTCTTCTTTCAATAGCCTCCAATGGTGAGTATAGAAGAAATTGGGAAGGAATATAAACCATCTCGACTAAATTTAGGTCTACTTGGCTTAGATAGAGAGACTAGGGTTAGTTTGCAGCCATTTAGAATTAAGAACATAATGTTTTAGATTAATGTACACAATATTCGTATCACTTTATTCATCTTATTGTTATTCGTATCACTAGCATTTGCTTTCAAATAAATTTCACACACTTTTTTTAGTCGTGTCAGCCTTCCATTCTAACCTTTGTGTAACTCATAAATACCCTCCCTTGTGCTTTATTTTAGTCGCACAATATTCGTTACAAACGTATATTCTTAAATTAAAATAAATCTAACTTTGCATCATTGTCCATTCCAATCAAAATTGGAGACACAATCTCGACCCATTTTGTGCAACCCAAATTATGATAATATTCTATTCTGAGTCTACTACATCCATGATACCTGTGTCACATCCAATTTTAACCCTATGTATTTCCAATTATTTAAAAAGTACCACTTATACTAATTTTAATTAAATTGGTGTAAGGACCCAACCTAACCCAAAATTAGATCCAACACTAACTCAAATTCCCACTTACACCCTCAAGGTTCGTTTTAAATACTATACACTATTTTACCCCACTACATCACACCAAACATGGTATTTCCCTCATCCAATCCTAAATTTTATTATTTGTGTACTTTCCCAATTGTTGAGGGCTTTTGTGTAAAAATACAATGAGGTATCCACCTCTTACTGGATCCAAGACATGAAGAAACACTCCCCCTCTTTTGACTGGTCATACATAAATTTTACCCTATTTTTTAGTGTACAACACTCCAACCTTTCCCCCTAGCCATCCTAAGCCCTCCATTCAAAACATATACTATCTAGCCATCCATTTTTCTTCATGTAGAAACCATTCCCATCCCAAGGAGCACATGGCTGGCCCAAATCCCTATGTGATCATCACTCTCTTCTCTTCCCTACATAAAAACTCTTTCTCCTCCATTTTTCATCAACATCTACATACTATACAAACCAAAATCCTAAATCATCATCACCATTTTCTTCCCCCCTTCGGTCACCCCACCGGAGCACCACCTTCCCGTCCGACAGCCTACCTCGACAACACCACACCAGTCATCTTCCATCGCCATCACCATCGTCCCCGACTTCCTCGATACCCCACCGCCACTATAGTCTCATCATCCCCGACTCCTCCATTGGACTACATCGCCTTCAACAGCACAACCATCATCATCCCTAGCAGTCGACCGCCTCGACCATCTCTATTCTATCACCAACCTCGATCTCATCATCACTATCACTACTGTCATCAACCCCGACCTCCAACCGCCTGATCGACCATCGGAGCTTCACCCAACTCCGGTCAGATCTTCACAAAGCAGTCACTTTTCTCCAATCCCTGTACCACCGTCTCCTCCCATCTTCGCCATGATCCCCGACAGCCATCGCCTTTATTAGCACCTCCACCATCATCATCTCCATCATCCTTCTTACGACCACCACCAACAGATCACCACCAGCACTGTCGGACCACCCCCATGACTTTCCTTCATCCTCGACCATTGTATCACCCCGCCGCCATCTACACTACAACCACAGCTAGTCACCACCACCTTTCCGGCCGTCTTCCCTGAGCACCGACCACCACAGCCCTGGCCACATAGCCACCACTCCTCACCATCACCACCATCACCACATCAACATCTCCACCACCTCGACCCGTACACGGTTGCCACAGTTAACCGGAGCACCATCGCAGGAGATTGACCTCCACGGGCCACGGGAGAGCGTCACCTCCTCCTCGGTCATGTGCACACCAAGGTTCGAACTTGCCCCCTTCTTTCATGTTGTGTGTTGCATGAAACTGTGTTGGTAAACCCTAATAACTATTATGTGTGTGTGTGATGTTGTGTGTTGCATGAAACTGTGTTGGTAAACCCTAATAACTATTATGTGTGTGTGTGTGTGTGTGTGTGTGTATGTGTGTGTGTGTGTATGTGTGTATGTGTGTGTGTGTGTGTATATGTGTGTGTGCATGTCTGAGAATAGTAATTGGGTTGGTGAATACCTCATAGAAATTGGTTATTTAATATGGTATATTTTATATTGACTAAGGTGTTTAGGCTAAAACTTACATTGTGCATATTAACATGTTAGCTAGGACTTGTGTTTTGTGTTATACATTATCTAGAATTATAACGTATTTTGGTAACTCGTTGTCTTGCTGTGTACGGTATTTGAGGACATAACACTTGTGCATTTTAGCTACGTGGACACTCGACCCTGCTAGTTGACTGATTATGACCCCCTTGTGTTTGTTCCTAAGTGCAGTATAGTTATATTTTCTGTGCGTACTAGAGTAATGCCTGATGATTATATTATTATTATATATATAGGGTCGCTGGACCGTTCAGGCGAGACTTCGGGAGCAGGATTTTTGTACTCGCAGCTTGAGGACCCAAGAAAGTATATCTTACATTGTTGTACTATTTAAATTTATTTATTTTTAGCTGTATGCTTTATTGTTTTAATATTATATAACTATGCACGTTCGAGAAAGACTAGGGTGCAGTCAACGAAGGCGCTGACATTAGGACTTGTGTCTGACCTTGTGTTTAGTAGAAGCACCTAAAGTTGTAGAGTTATCAATATGACTCTCTAGGCATTGACACGTATTATTGTACATCACAGAGTGAGTTCATGTAGGGATGCATACTTCATACTCGACTGGCCGTCGGTGTGAGCAGCACGTGTGACGGTATTTAGCTTAGTTGTACATTTCTTTAGTGACTTGCATTATAGTACGAGATATCCACGTCTCACTTGAGATTTGCATATTGGCATTGGGCGGAAAGGACGACTAGTAGGCGTATGGGACATCCACCTCCTTTATACAGATAATATATTCTTCGGATCGATACAGACGTATATATTTATGCAGATATCGTATTCTTTGGAGTATTGGACGTTACTTGTGCAGATACCACGCTCTTCGGGGCATTGGATATTATGTAGATACCACTCTCTAGAGAACGTTGGACGTTATTACTTATACAGATACCACGCTCTTCGGAGCTGAACGTTATTATATATACAGAGTGCCCTAAGATGGGGGGCATATGTGGCATATACTAGCCAGTCACGGTGATTGGTGAATTACGTCAGCATATGTCTAGCCTACACTTTTCATACACACTAAGTTATCCTCAAATTATATTTTACTTAGCTGATTAGTTCACTCTCGAGTTTTCACAGTATTTACTTTATGGCATATATTTTTGTATCTTGTTACGTCCCTCTGAGGACCTGGTTCCCTTCTAGGTTATTTGTGTAGTTTATGTGATGCTTGATCTAGTAGAGTGTGGACATTATTGCAGGTATCTTTATATTTTTAGCTATTTTAGTCATGTACTACTTTCTATTTTTTATTCTACTTTTATAGCCTAGTGTTTATAGGCCTACGTTGTTCTTTTGGTCTAATCGAATGGATGTATTATTAGGCTGCAGACTGATGATGCGTATCGTTCTTTCTTGAGATTATTTACCATGGATTGAGATTTATTTTAGTTATTGCATGTTAGAATTAGATTATTAACTGGATTACTTAACCGTGGACAACGTAAGTGCACTTCGTTGGGTCCAATAAATTGGAAAGTCCTACGGAGATGTACCAGCTGGCCAATGCCACATGTCTGGTCCTACGTATTTTGGGAATGGGGCATGACATGGTATTAGTGGTGGCCCATGCAGGTCAGAGCATATCATTTCGGTTACGTTACTGTGCCAAACGAGCCTGCAACTTAGGATTAATGTTGAATAAGATATCAATCCATAAATGATTTTAAAACTCCTCTTGTATTTGATTATCATCATTGGACTTTATTACTGTATTCGTTTATTTATCGTCGATATCCTTATTATTGTTTCTTCTTTTTTATTTCAGAAAGATGGATGCTCACGCATGGTGATTTCCTCTAAGAGCAGATCATCGTCAAGACGAAGAAGGCATATTTGATAGGATGTTTGAGTAGATGGTTAACCATGGTAGAGAAGGTTGATATGTTCTTTCTTGTTGCTAGAGCTAGTATAGACTGTTGGCATAAGAATTAGACATAGAAGTAGAGACTTAAAATTAGACCCTACCCTTACTTAGGGTAGCAGAGATTTGTAACTATTAGAAGCTAGTATTATAAGCTAGAAAGATTGTTTGATTCCAAGGCTCTAGAATAAATTAGGGAAGACATAGCTAGATACTAGGAATTAGTTGTAGTCTTATGGTAGTGATACAAGGAATGACATTATGAACTTGATAAGAAAGAATTTTAGATCCACATATAGAAGAAAATTATCGGATACAAATAAAAATAGGGTATGAAATAGCACTTTAGGTAGAAAATCATAGTGGTTAATCCCTAGTTGCTTTGTGACTTACAATACCAGACCTAGAAATGTTTTCACCCTTTAGAAAATGATGATTATATGACTAAGCTAAAACAGATAGGTAGATTGCCAGACGTAGATTGCTAGACCCAATATTTGGATAATAAGATAACTTGAGCACTATATTGTAGCTTTCAAACTAGATTAGATATACTTGACTTATTTGGGTTGTCAGTGTCTATTAGGCTCGTGTTTTCACCATTGATAACTCGAGTAGTTGAGCTAGTATCTAAAATAGAGCAATTAGATTGAAGGATGAGAGTATCGATAGATGTTATAGCCTTGAGTTGGATATCGTAAACTACCTGTATTGGATGGCCAGTTATAAACAATATGGTACCCATGTAGTTTGGATAAAGGGTACACATGGAGTAAACTAGGAGAAACCTCAGGTTCGAGGTAAAAAGGTAGAGTGGCAACAAGATGAGATTTGCGACAAGTACCTGACCTTGAGTTTCTTTTAAAATTTAGAGAAGGACCTGAACCGGAGACAAAGATATTGACTCGAGGTAATGACAGACTTTGAGATTGAGCTATAATACCATCCAGGAAAATCCAACATAGTAACTGATGTATTGAGCAGGAGGCCCATGGCATTCTTTTTGACTACTGAGAGATCTAGAGCAGTTGGGCATATAGGTTATTATGCCCGGAGAAGACGGCTAGTTGTCGATTTTTCAGGTGCAATGGACATTGGTTGAAAGAATCAAGGTTGTCTTGCTAGCAGATACCAGATTCCAGAGACTTCAGCAGAGGACAAAGACCGAGATACAGAAAAAATTGCGCATACACGAGGACGGGACTCTGAGATATGGAGATTGTATCTATGTTTCGAACGGAGAACTTTGTCAGAAGCTGATATCGGAGACGCACAGTTCAACAAACTCTATTCATCTAGGAGGCACAAAGCTTTACAGAGACTTAAGGCAATACTATTGGTGGCATAGAATGAAGAGGAAGATAGCCCGCTTTATGGCGAAGTGCCTGGTGTGTCAACAGGTCAAGGCTGAGCATAAGAGGTATGCAGGTTTACTTAAATCCACTCATGATACCTGAGTGAAAATAGGAGCATATCACTATGGACTTCGTTAAGGGCTTTCCGAGGAATCCCAGTGGTCATAATACGGTATGGGTGATCGTGGATCGACTCACCAAGTCCACTCACTTTTTACCTTTCAGAGTTTGACATTCTACGGAGGTCTTATTTCAAGGAACACAATACAGGTTTAGATCACACGCTGACTCATTGATCAATTGGTGGAGGATTACCACTAGACTCTTAGATTATATATTTACACATGAGTATGGGGTATAAATGGAAGATAGAAGTCTGACAGGAATGGTAGCCAAATATTGTGAATTACACATAAACTGCTTAGGGATAGAGATTTAGACTTTTGACTAATAGGACATGAGCTTGCTGAACTTAATCCTTAGTAGTAGGTGGTGTTATGAGAACCTATATCCAATTTGCCCTAGCCAATAAAATTTTAGAAATTGTATTCTTGTTATTGTATCTGTTATATTATATTCTAGGGTATTTAGAATGATTGAATAGATATTTATTACATAATTTCTATATATTCTTATTACTATGTATTTAGTAGAGACTTATGTTGTATTTTATTACATATACTTCTCCTAGGGATTGTTTGAGTTGAGCTTCTAGACTAGGTATAACTAACTAGCTAGATTAGACTTGTTGCTGCTAAGAGCGATTGTAAGAAGTTATGATGTAGGATTTTAATATGGATATTATAGGATGATGATATTATACCTATGAAAGAATATTGAGATATTAACTGTCCTAGTTGCAGAAGAAGGTTAGGACATTATTTGAGGTACGGATCGAACAAACATCAGGCTCATGAGTGTTCCCAGTATGTCAATAGAGCCCAACTGATAGTGCAAAGGCCAACTCCATCGGTCCTAGGTATGTCTGTAGCATTGCTTGATAATTTATAGTTTATTATGTGTTTATTTTAATTTCGAGGACCAAATTCTTATAAGTTGGGTAGATTGTAAACTCTCTCGACCAAATTTAGGTATACCTGGCTTAGATAGAGAGACTAGGGTTAGTTTGAAGCCATTTAGGATTAAGAATATAGTATTTTAGATTAATATACACAATATTCGTATTGCTTTATGCATCTTACTGTTGCTTCGATATTTGGAGCGCTACACTAGCATTTGCTTCCAAACAAATTTTATACACTTTTTCTAGTCGTATTAGCCTTCCATTCTGACCTTTGTGTAACTCATAAATACCCCCCCTTGTACTTTATTTTAGTCGTATAATATTCGTTACAAACGTCTATTCTTAAATCTAAATAAATCCAACTTTGCATCATTGTCCGTTCCAATCAAAATTGGAGACACAACCTCGACCCATTTTGTGCAATCCAAATTATGATAATATTCTATTCTGAGTCTACTATATCCATGACACCCGTGTCCCACCCAATTTTAATCCTATGCATTTTCAATTATTTAAAGAGAACCACTTACACTAATTTTAATTAAATTGGTGCAATGACCCAACCTAACCCAAAATTAGACCCAACACCAACTCAAACCCCCACTAACACCCTCAAGGTTCATATTAAATACCACACACTATTTTAACCTACTACATTACACCAAACATGGTATTTTTCCTCATCCAATCCCAAATTTTATTGTTTGTGCAATTTTTCAATTGTTGAGGATTTTGTGTAAAAATACAATGAGGTGTCAACCTCTCATTGGATCCAAGAAATGAAGAAACACTCCCCCTTTTTTGACCGGTTATACATAAATTTTACCCTATTTTGGAGTGTATAACACTCCAACCTTTTCCCCTACTCATCCTAAGCCCTCCATTCAAAATGCATACTATCCTAGCCATCCATTTTTCTTCATGTAGAAACCATCCCCATCCCAAGGAGCATATGGCCTGCCCTAATCCCTAGTGATCATCACTCTCTTCTTTCCCCTACATAAAAACTCTTCCTCCTCTATTTTTCATCAATATCTACATACTATACAAACCGAAATCCTAAATCACCATCACCATTTTCTTCTTCCCTCTGGTCACTCCGTCGAAGCACCACCTTCCCGACCAACAACTGACCTCGATAGCACCACACCAGTCGTCTTTCTATCGTTATCACCATCGTCCCAAACTTCCTTGATACCCCACCGCCACCACTGTCCCATCATTCCCGACTCCTCCGTCGGACCACACCGCCTTCAACAGCACCACCATCATCGTCCCGAGCAGTCGACCGCCTCGACCATCTCCATTCCATCACCATCTTCGATCTCATCATCACCATTACCACTGTCATCAACCCTGACCTCCAACCACCAGATCGACCACCGGAGCTTCACTCGACTCCGGTCAGATCTCTACCAAGCAGTCACTTTCCTCCATCACCTGCACTACCGTCTCCTCCCATCTTCGGTCACGATCCCCGATAGCCACCACATCCATTAGCAGCTCCACCATCATCATCTCCATCATCCTTCTTACGACCACCGCCAACAGATCACCACCAGTACCGCCGGACCACCCCCACGACTTCCCTTCATCCTCGACCATTGCATCACTCTGCCGCTATCTACACCACAACCACAGCCAGTCACCACCACCTTCTCGGTCGTCTTCCCTGAGCACCGACCACCACAGCCCCGGCCACATAGCTACCACTCCTCACCATCACCACCATCACCACATCAGCATCTCCACCACCTCGACCCATGCACGATTGCCACAGTTGACCGGAGTACCATCACCGGAGATCGACCTCCACGGGCCGCGGGCGAGCGTCACCCCCTCCTCAGTCACGTGCACACCAAGGTTCGAACTTGCCTCCTTCTTTCATGTTGTGTATTGCATGACACTGTATTGGTAAACCCTAATAACTAGTATATTTGTGTGTGTGTGTGTGTGTGTGTGTGTGTGTGTGTGTGTGTGTGTGTGTATGCATGTTTGAGAATAGTAATTGGGTTAGTGAATACCTCATAGAAATTGGTTATTTAATATGGTATATTTGTGTTGACCAAGGTGTTTAGGCTAAAACTGATATTGTGCACACTAATATGTTAGCTAGGACTTGTATTTTGTGTTATTTATTATTTAGAATTGTAATATATTTTGGTAACTCGTTGTCTTGCTGTGCACGATATTTGAGGACATGACACTTATCTATTTTAGCTACATACACACTCGACCCTGCTAGTTGACTGATTATGACCCTCTTGCGTCAGTTCCTAAGTGCAGTGTAGTTGTATTTCTGTATGTACTAGAGTAATACCTGATGATTAGATTATTATTATTATTTATACAGGGTCGCTGGATCATTCGGGCGAGACTTTGGGAGCAAGATTTTGGTACTCGTAGCTTGAGGACCCATGCAAGTATACCTTGCTTTGTTGTACTATTTAAATTCAGTTATTTTTAGTTACATGCTTTATTATTTTAATATTATATAACTGTGCGCATTAGAGAAAGACTCGGGTGCAGTCAACGAAGGCATTGACGTTAGGACTTGTGTCTGACCTAGTGTCTAGTGTCTAGTGGATGCACCTAAAGTTATAGAGTGAGTTATTAATATGACTCCCCAGTCCTTGACACGTATCGTTGCACGTCATAGAGTGAGTTCATGTAGGGACGCATGCTTCATACTTGACTGTCCATCGGCGTGAGCAACACGTATGACGGTATTTAGCTTAGTTGTATATTTCTTTAGTGACTTGCATTATAGTACGATATGTCCACGTCTCACTTAAGATTTGTACATTGGCATTGGGCAGGGAGGACGACTAGTAGGCGTATGGGACACCCACCTCCTTTATACAGATACCACTTTCTTCAGAGCAATACGGACGTATATATTTATGCAGATATCGTATTCTTTGGAGTGTTGGACGTTACTTATGCAGATACCACGCTCTTCGGGGCATTGGATGTTGTACAGATACCACTATCTAGAGAATGTTGGACGTTATTACTTATACAGATACCACGCTCATCGGAGATGGACGTTATCATATATGCAGAGCGCCCCAAGATGGGGGGCATATATGACATATACTAGCCAGTCACGGTGATTGGTGAATTACGTCAGCATATGTCTAGCCTACACTTCCCATACGAACTAAGTTGTCCACAAATTGTATTTCACTTAGCTGGTTAGTTTACCCTCATGTTTTTATAGTATTTACTTTATGGCATGTATTTTTGTATCTTGTTACGTCCCTCTAAGGACCTGATTCCCTTTCTGGTTATTTGTGCAGTTTGTATGATGCTTGATCTAGTGGAGTGTGGATATCGTTGCAGGTATCTTTATATTTTTAGCTATTACAGTCATGTACTACTTTTCATTTTTGATTCTGCTTTTATAGCCTAGTGTTTATAGGCCTACGTTGTTCTTTTGGTCTGATCGAACAGATATATTATTGGGCAACAGACTGATAATGCGTATCGTTCTTTCTTGAGAATACTGAAAGGTCCGATAAATCGTGGACTAAGCTTTCCGCCTCCACCGAAACGAATGTGCCTCGTATCAAAAAAATCCTCAGAAATACCAGACCACCAACCTAGAACAAAATACAACCTTAAGAACTTAATATATAACAAACAACCAATATCAAGCACAAAACAAAAAATCTAAACCTATACCTCAAATTTTAAAGCTCTCCGGTGGCTATCGGCCCAATGCTGCTGTCTATCCTGTGACACTCGAAGTCTGTCTCTGATCAACTTAACCTTCTTCGCTGCATCCACAACCATATCTGGCACTAGCAAATCTCTCTCTCCAACATCGTCCCATGACAAGGGAGTACGATATCTTCGATCGTACAGAGCCTCAAATGGTGATATCTCTATACTAGTCGGGTAGCTGCTGTTGTAAGCAAACTCTACTAAATGGAGAAGGTCCTCCCAAGATCCCCCAAAATCTAGTACATAGGTACGCAGCATATCCTGGAGAGTCTGAATGGTCCTCTCTGACTTCCCATTTATTTGGAGATGATATGCAATACTAAACTTGAGCTGGGTGCCCAAACTCGCCTATAAACTCCTCAAAAAATAAGAAGTAAAATAACTATCCTGATTCGAGACTATGTTGATGGGAACCCCATATATCCTGACGATTTGCCTTACATACATCTCTACCAGCTTCTCCGTAGACAAACCCACCTTGAAAGGCAAAAAGTGGGCTAACTTTGTCAACCTGTCAACGATTACCCAAATCGTATCTTTTTTCATGGAGATTATGGAAGTGCGAACACAAAATCTATAGTAATTTGCTCCCACTTTCACTCTGGAATAGGTAATGGTTGAAGTAATCCACCTGGCCTCTGCCTTTCGGCTTTCACATGTTGGCACACTAAGCATCTGGATACAAACTGTGCCACCCACTCTTTATGCCATACCACCACACACTCTCTCACATATCCTGATACATCTTGTTGGCACCTGGATGCATAGAATAGTGAGAGCAATGCGCTTCCTGCAATTTCTTCTTATGTAGCTCCCCACTAGGCACACATAATCTAGCACTATGCCACAAAGAACCATCCTCAGCAATGGTGAAATCATCCTCCAATCCTGCTCTCACCTAAGCTGTGATGCTCCTCAAAGATACATCCTCATAGTGGGCTACCTTGATCCTGTCAGTTAACTCTGAGTGTATATGCAATCCCCATATCTGCATAACAAAACCAGGGACTATCATCTCAATGCCCAAGCTTTCCATATCCTCCAACAAATATCGATCTTGCATCAAAAATATAGCTACCGGATACTTGCTCAAGGCATCGGCAACTACATTAGCTTTCTCAGATGATACTGTAAAGATATATCAAAATCCTTCATCAGTTCCAGCCACCGACCCTACCTCATGTTCAACTCCTTCTGAGTGAAAATGTACTTCAAGCTCTTGTGGTCTATGAAAATCTCTACACGCTCTCCATACAAATAGTATTTCCACAACTTCAAGGCAAAGATGACTGCTACCAACTCCAAATCGTAGTTAGGATAGTTCTTCTCGTAAGGACACAATTGCCTAGATGCATATACAATCACTTTTCTATTCTGCTGAAGAACACAACCCAGCCCTTTCCCCGATGCATCACTATAAATAGTGAAACCTCCAGACCCTGATGGCAACTTCAAAATAGGAGCAGACGTCAATCTCATCTTCAATTCCTCAAAAGTAACCTGGCACTCCTCTGTCCAAACAAACTTTCTGTACTTCCTGGTGAGTTTAGTCATCGGTTCGGCAATCCTTGAAAAATCTTGCACAAACTTCATGTAGTAGCCTGCTAGACCCAAAAAACTTTTAATCTCTGCCACTGAACTCAGGGTCTTCCAAAATTTTACTATTGTGATCTTCTTCCAATCTACTAAAATTGTATCACCAGTCACAACATGTCTTAAGAACTCTATCTTGTCCAGGAAGAACGCACACTTGGACAGCTTCCCATATAACTTCTCCTTCCTCAGCACATCCAACGCAATCCGCAAATTCTCCTCATGCTCCTCTGGTGTCTTCGAGTATATGAGTATGTCACCGATGAACACCACCACGAACTTGTCAAGGTACTGGTGGAATACCTTGTTCATCAAATTCATAAATATTGTAGGGGCATTAGTCAACCCAAACGGCATCACCATAAACTCATACTGGACATACTCTGTCCTAAAAGTATTCTTCGAAATATCCTCTAACTTTACTTTTATTTGGTGGTAGCCTAATCTTAAGTCTATATTGGAAAACACCTTGGCGCCACTCAACTGATCGAACAGGTCATTAATCCATGGCAACGGATATTATTCTTGATATTGAGATTATTCAATACCCTATAATCGATACACATGTGCACCGATCCATCCTTCTTCAGTACAAACAATACCGGGGCTCCCTATGGTGAAGAACTGGATCTGATAAACCCTTTATCCTGTAATTCATCCACTTGCTTCTTCAGCTCGATCATCTCGCTGTTGTTTACTCTATAGACATGCTATGAAATTGGCTCCGCACCTGGGACCAAGCCTATAGAGAACTCAATATCTCGATCTGGTGGCAATCTTGACAATTCTTCAGGAAACACATCCAAGAACTCTGCTATCAAAGGATACGACAACTCCTTGTCTTCCACCATAGCTCCACAGATAATACCTTCTCTCTTCTCTGTAACTCCTTTAATAAACTCAAACCCTGGCTCTTCTGGCGGGCTAAACAAAACTCTACCTCCTCTGCAATCTTTACTAACATGGTGCCTACTCAACTAATTCATCCCGAGTATAATGTCGTAGCTCAGAAGTGGCATTATAAGTAGATACGCACTCAGATCCCGGCCTCCCATAGTAACTCTTCGATCCTTGCAAATATCACTAACCAGGATAATGCCTTCCCGGGTCATGATCTTGCAAGTCCTAAGCAAAGACTCAGCTACCAAATGATGCTTCAGAGCAAAAGAAACAGATACAAAACTATGGGAAGCACCACTATCAAACAATGCTAAAGCTGGAATAGAATCAAGAAGAATATAACCTGCGATGACATCTCGGGTGGGCTCGGCCTCCTTGACCGTCATAGAAAATGCTCATCCCTGAGGTGCACCTCTCTGATGCTGGTGTAGAGCATAAAGCTACTGCTGGGTCAAAGTATGGTCCCATCGGCAATACTGTAAGTAGCCTCACCTATGTTCTCGGAGCTAGATCTGCTCCATGAACTCCACAAAAAGAGTTGGAAGGACAATCCCTCAGCTGATGACCCTCGGCACCATAATACAAACAAACTCCCAACCTCTTCCTGCAAACTTTTCAGATATAGCCGGGCTTCTTACAGTAGTGGAAGGAAGCTTGTTGTGACTGTCTCTGCTACTGCAGCTGTGGTGCCTGGTAAAATAGAGCCCTAGTTGGAGTCTAGTGCTATTGTGGCTGCTGAAAAGGCCTAGACTGAAAATGAGGACTCTTAGCAGTCACTGCGCTGCTAATAGCCCCCAGAAAAGAATCACGATCTTTCTTGGGTTTCAAGTCCAATAACTGCTCAATCTTGCGTGCCACCGCAAGTATCTCTGAATGCGTTTCATAGAAATACGGAATAAGGATCTTTACTTGCCAGTTCATACCCTCACAGAAGCAGATAGCCTGAACCTCTGGCTCATTCACCAAATACTCTATAAATTGGCTCAGCCTACCAAACTCTACAGCGTACTCCTCCACGGACATGCTCCCCTGAGTGAGGCCCTCAAACTGCCTTCCCAAGTTCAATCTGTCAGCCAAAGCAAAAAACTTCCTCTTGAAGAGGTCCTTGAACACCTCCCAAGACTGTCCTGCATCAGCAAGAAGTGGCTCATTCCTGAACCAAGTAAGAGAGATGTCGAACAGCTAAAGTCCTAGTGCCTCAACCTTCATATCCTCTGCAAGATGAGACACTCTCATGAGTCACTTAATATCCTTGAGCCAATCATCAGCATAGACGATGCCCTCAGTCCCCTTGAAGACCCGAGGTTCCAGCTTCTTGAAATCCTAAATATTACTCGGCCGAAGTTGGGCAACATCCGGAGCAACCTGCTGCTGGACATGATCTCCTCTCTCTACTATAGCAAGGGAAAGCTGATGAGCACTCTCAATACCCTATCGAAACACGTCGTTCTGCCTCTGGTGAACCTCTGACTGGGCCCTCTGAGCCTCCAATATCTCATAAAATAATGCAAATATCTGAGTCGTATCTATTGGCATGAAAGGCAGATATGGAAGCCCCTCAGACATAGCCAGAATAGTCCTCTGAGCTAGAGATGGACCCCCGAACGTAACTGATA